>CAKNXH010040055.1:0-13772 GCA_932178445.1 Andricus quercusramuli
AAGTTTTCGGAAAGACCTAACTGTTTTTGATGAAAAACATCCAATTTCGGGAATAATTCCATAACATAACCTCAAATTCTTCTAATCCATACATCTTCGAAAAGACTTAACTTAATTCTCTAACATAAATTAGTTGTAGAAATTTCTAAGTTTTCCAAAAGATTGAACTGTTTCTGTTGAAAAACAGCTCAACTCGGCAAGATTTCCGTAACGTAAACTGAATGTCCTTTCTCAAGATCTATTTGAAAAAATATATTTATAACTTGAAATTGTTCGAAATTTCAAGTTTTTAAAAATATTTAACTATTCCTGTTGTAAAATATCTAATTCCGACGAGGAATCACTAACATAACCTAAAATTGTTCAAACTGTTATGTTTTCAGCGAAGAACCAATTGTTTCTGATGAAAAATATCCAATTCCGACAGAAATGCCATAACATAACCTAAAAGTTTTAAAAATAATACATTTCATGGAGACTTAACTGTTTCTGTTGAGAAATATTCAATTCCGGCGAGAATTCCCTGAGATAACCTAAAATGTTTGAATTTTTAAGTTTTATGAAAGACCCAAGTGCTTCTGTTGTAAAATATCCAGTTCCTACGAGAAATCACTAACATAGCCTGAAACTGCTCAAACTGTCAAGTTTTCGGAAAGGCCTAACGGTTGATGATGAAATATACCCAAGTTTGGCACAAATTCCATTTCAAAACCTCAAGTTGGTCTTATCTATGAATTTTCTTAAAGACTTATTAACTGTCTCTTTTGAAAAATATCCAATTCCTGGGAGAATTTTCTAACATAATCTCAAATTGTAGGAATTTCTAAGTTTCCTAAAAGATCAACTGTTTCTGTTGAGAAATAGCTAATTCCGAGTAGAATTCTCTAACATAAACTTGTATTGTGCGAATTTGTAAATTTTCTATAGAAACTAACTGCTATTGTTGTAAAGTATTCAATTCCAGCGATAATTTCCTAACATAACCTTAAGTTGTGCACATTTGTAAGTTTTCTATAAGACCCAACTGCTTACGTTGTAAAATATCCAATTCCGGCGAGAATTCCCTAACATAACCTGAACTTGTGTAACCTTATGTTTTTGTCAAGATCTATTTAAAAAAAAATATATTCTCCTCGAGATAAAATAACTTTACAGATACTAAAACATCTAGAAATTTACATTCTCATTAACATCTGCGAGTTTATTTAATCCAAAACACATATTTTCGGCGACATCTTGTGGATATTTATTTATTTAGTTTCATCATTACCGACTTTCCTGACTTTATACTATTCGGACTTCCATCTCACGAACTCGTACTTCTTTGTTTGAATTTTTGGGAAAAATAAATTTTGGGAGAAACAAAATTTGGGTGAACTGAGACCTTACCTACTTTGGAAATAAAAAAAATTGAATTTTTAGACAAACGATGAAAGCAATGAAAAAAATGAATAGACAAAAGTTGCTCTTCCAAAAAAGAATAAGAAGTCATCTCAGTTTGTCATCAATACTTTGTTTATAGGAAGCGTAGCTTTGTTTCCACTGTAAAAAAAAAGTATCATATCAAGGCCAGTTTTCGGTACTGAAACAGTCCTACAAAAATATAGTCTCGGGTGGCTCCATTCTAAAGCCACTTTATTTTGATGCCACTAAACGACGTTTTAGTACTACTTTTTTGGATCAAAACAGGACTGAAGTGAGATCAAATTTCAATGACGTTACGTAGCACATGGAAACGTCAAACGTCAGTGACGTTACATAGCACATGGAAACGTCAAACGTCCGTGAACTGTCACTGTACTTCGTTCGGGTTCTGCCGATGGCTTTATGGCAAAAAGCTTTGATTCAGAAAAATTTTACGGTCAAAGCTAGCCAGTTCGTTCACACTAAGCATTTTTTGAAGGAAGGCATTCTCCAGGATAAAATCCTGAAAGGACCCGATGGCGCTATTTTGAGAAAGGTAAGTGATTTGTATTTACTGTAAAACTGAAATCAAAATGAAAAAATAAAACAAAAGTCAATTCATTCTTCTTCAATAAACTGTATTTATTAGGTATTTTCACTCAGTACTCGTTTAAAAAAGTAACATTAATTTAAGATTTTGGTCGCATGAATTGATAAAGAAGAAAAATTGAGGTTAGTATCACACATTTTCTAGCCTTCTAATTTAATCCTGAAATTAACGTCACTTTTTCTGTATTCTACTCAAATAAGACATTGACTAAATTTACTTGGCACATATTTTCTATTCCGAAAATTACTAAAAATATGAATAAATTGTGTTTGTTGTTGCACGTGCTGACGGGAAAACAAACCGAATTTTTTTTTAAATGAGTAGTAAGTGAAAATACCTAATAATACAGTTTATTGAATAAAAAAAATTTACTTTGGTTTTATTTTTAACTTTTCATTCCGATTTTACAGTAAATATATAATTATTTAACTTTAACAAAATAGTGCCATCGGATGCTTTTAGGATTTTCTCGTGGAGAATGTCTTCCTTTAAAAAATGATTACTGTAAAAGAACTGCCTAGCTTTCACGGTAAAATTTTTCAGAATTAAAGCTTTTTGCCATGAAGCTTTAATAGCTGGGTCTTTCAAGACGTTGGCAAAATTTTTTGTTCATATTCGGGATCTTTGGGTTCTCCGAATTTACTTTTGTAACTAGATTTGCACCTCGGAACGATACACGTCGCCATAATTAATTCGATAAACATAAAAACACTAGTGGAAAACTCCACCAGGCCATTTTCACAATCATTGTTTAATGTACATATTACATTACAGGTCAAATTTGGTCAAAAATTAAAAAAGAGGAACTGCGTTGATTGCAAATCCGCACTATTTCATTCTGCAAGCGACGAAAGTGTAGGTCAAATACAAACTAATCATCCAGTGGCAAAATTAATCACTCTAGATCAAAATTACAATCTCCAGTACCCGAATTTTAAACTCTTTGATTTTATAAAATCAATTGAAAACTCATTTTCTCTGCATTGCAAGCAAAGTCATGTTTTTTACTTAGTCTTGAATGATTTGTCTAAACTCAAGTTTTACTTTTCTTGTGCAGAATACAGGAAAGAAGTTTTGGTCTACACTTTTCACTCATATTCGCAGAATAGAATGCGACATTTTTCTAAAATTTCTTTAGCTGATTCCAAAAAAGGCTAATATCCAGAAAAACAGGTTTGACTTCCTTAAGCTATTAAAATTTCTAAATCAAACTAACTCCTTTTTTTCTAAAAAAAAATGACTCCAAAACTCAAGTCTAATATTTGAGATTCGACTTATTCGAACAAGTCGAATTTTGAAGATTCGTCTTGAATTTTGAATCCATTTTTTACAATAAAAAAGTTATCTTGATTTTAAAAATTGTAATAATTGAAGGAAATCAAGGCGGTTCGATGTACAGTTAAATTTGTCTTTATTTCGAAAAAAACGATATTCTAAGCGTTCTTGAATTTGTATTAAAAATTCGAATAAACGACTGCACGGCTCTAATAAAAATGCTGAAATATTTTAGCTTGGTTAGAAAGTCTATTTGGTTTTAAAAATTTGACATTTAAGATTTCGTTATTTTTAATAGAAAATATTTTATAATGTATCATATTTCTTGTTTGTAATATAAAGATATAATAATTATATTATATGGGTTATTCTCCATGCAGAGGGCACTATCGAAAAACTAAATTGAAAAAAAAAACATTTTTTCAGACCTTTGAAAAGCCATCCGGGTATTGTGATTTGAACACCTAGACTACGGGTTACCCATTCAAACAGTAAGACCTTTGGAAGAACATCCACCTCATTACTTTTCAATCATTGCAATATGAATTTTTCAATACTGAATAATAACTCAAAATGACGTTATAAATTTTGGTAACTTTTACAATTCAAAAATTAATTCTATGCATCATTTTCGATTTAACAAAAATCTTATATTCATATAAATAAATATTTATTATATTTATTAGTATATAATAATTAGATATTTATTCACCAGTTTCCTCTTTGTTAAATAATGCTACCTTTCTCCCCCTTTCTATTTTCTCTATCACATTTCAAAAGTAGAAGAAAATTTAAACAATGAAGAATTCTCATAAGCATGAAGTTGGAAGCAATTAAAACAATACTCCGTGTGCATCATTTTAGTTCTCTAGTACGTACCATTCTCCAATCTGAAGTTAGCAAAGTAAAATAGTACGAACGATGGCATCAAAGCAAGACGATTTGGTATTATAACAGGACGCTAAAAAAGTGATGCTCAATTCAAATGGAACCATAGTTTTTACAGTGTCAGTCGTAAAAATACGATTAAAAAAATTGTAATTTTTGGGAAAACGACGCAAGAGACGAGAAAAAATGTAGGACTAAATTTTTTCTACGAAAATTATCTACAGATTTGTTATGTTCTATATTTTTCATACTCTTCTTATAAAAATATATTGAAAATAAAAAAATGCATAATTTGGAAAAAGGACAGAAGCTTCAATAGCATTTTATTAACATTGAAAATAAATTAAATTGATGGAAAAACATTATGAGTTGCAATAAAATGCGGTATGTTTCTTTGATTGAAACTGATGAACTTTCAAGTTCCACATTTACAACCTTGTTTTTGAATGTGCCATTAATCAAATTCAAAAATATGGTTTTTGCAAGCTTACTCATATTGGTGAATTCCACCATAAACATTTTCAATGCATAAAATCTGCGTTAAGTACATGTTTAATTCAAAATGAAATGGATGACTAAGTTCACCAAGCCGAGCTGACACTTATTACATAAAATTTTAACAAGTAGTCTGTAGAAACGAATTATCCATACATATTGCAAGATTTTTTGTTATCTTCAATAGTTTCAACAATTTCACTAGTTATGTCATATCTAAATTTTCATTTTTTACACTTATACGCAAAATTAAGAAGCTATTCAAGATATTAAGAATTCTGGCAATATATATATATATATCGATAATATGTTACTACCGTTTTTTGCACTTGGCGGTTCGCTGCCGCGAATCTTGATTATGCAAATATGAGCACCGACTTTAATTTTTTTTGGAATGCACAAAGCTTCTGAACTTTTGGAAAAACGATAAAAAATAAAGTTAGGAATAGAGAGCCATAAAACAAAATCTACTCACTTGAATTCGATCTGAGCCATTGGGTGATAAAGGAAGTGAGACTGTACACAGAATCGTTATATACGAGCTTAGTGAAAAACAAGTTCAAATGGGGTTAATTCTGTTGTTTTGAAATCCGCCAAATATGTAAAAAAATTACAAAAGAAGGCCAAATTCATATCGATCATATCTATGAATGAATGAATAGACAAGTGCGTAAGCTAGACAATGTGTGCTCTAATTTTAGACCGGTTAATAATACACTATCATGAAAATATTATGTACTATTCAGAGAGGAGTATAAATAGCAATTTGTCATTCTAAGAGACGTATGCTAAATATATTTTCCTTTAATTGTTTGAAATTAGTTCAAAAATTTCATTCTTTTAACAAAACATATATTACAATTTAAATTATTCACAAAACATTGAGGTTTCATTCTGCGTGAGAATTTATTTTATACACAAATAATACAATTTTTGAATTGAAAAAAATTTGCAGAAAGAAAGTTTTATTGAAATGCACTAAAAAGACGGAAAATAATTCTGTAATCAAAAAGAGATGGAAATGAGTAAGGTGTACGGAAAAGTACGTAATACTAGTAAATGTATGGTTCACTTACCAAATAGTAATATTTTGACTGGGAGTTTTTTGAGACCGGGAAACAACGAGAAATGGCAATTTATTTTTTGACAGAAAAATTAACAAATTTTCAGAAGAAAAATTTAACTCTCAACATTTCTTAAATGTTAAATTCACATGTTAACTTCTTCAATTGCGATACCATTCATAAAATCATTTATCATTCACTTTCTAATCCTTAAAGTACATTTCAATTTTAAAAATCATTAATTTAATTTATATTCACAGTTGATCAACCAAAAATATTTTTTATCCAAAACCATCGATTTTAAACGCTTATACCAAAAAATACGTATTTTAATTTGAAAAGGACGATGATGATGTCAGCCGTATTAAACTTTATTTTGAAGAATTCGAAAGAAAATTCGAAGCTTTCTAATAATTATGAAAGATTTGAGGAGATATGATTTTCTTCAAGATTTATAAGAAAACTTTGGAATGGTTCAGTTCTTATTTTAAAAGAATAATTTCAAGTTTTGAATTTTTCAGGGCTTAAAAGAAATGGTAGATAAACTAAATTTTACAGGGTGTGAAGAGAATGAAAAGAATGTTCTTATGATTTATGGGAACATTTTTAATGCTTGGTTTGTAATTAATTCTAATAGAAAATTGAAAAAGATTACGAAATATTCTTAATTATTTCCTTAAATTTCTAAAAAGAGTTTGCAATTTTTTTTAGCAAAATTGTGCAATTTTGTCATATTACATAATTTAAAAAAAAAATTTGATTAATTTCAAGAGATATTCAGAAGTTTTGAAAGGCTTCAAAATATTTGAAACTAGTAAAGATTTTTCAAGAATTTTGTGAGGTTCCCAGGAAAAATTAAAATGATTTTTTATATTGAAAAATTAATTTTGAGGGATTATTCAAAAAGATTTCAAAACATTGAAAAAGATTTCAAAATTTTTAAAGAAGAATCAGCATGATTTTCAGGTAATTTTTTTAATTTCGCAGAAAAAAAAATTTCTTGAATTTGGAAAATGAGTAAGTTCAAGAAATGTTCAGAAGGATTGAAGAGATTCAAAAAGAATTTCAAACTCTGAAAAATTTAAAAAGATTTAAAGAAAAAACTTTAGAAGCTTTAAAAGAATTTTGAAAGGTGTCAAGAGCATCGAACAACTTTCTTGAAATTCCTGGGAAAATTTAAAAGATTATAAAGCAATTTTTTTACATTTTGAATGATATTTTTTAATTTCAAGACAAATTTGAATCAGTTGAAATTATTTTCATGAATTTAATAGGTTTTAAATAGATTAGAAATATTGAAAAACCCGGAAACATTTGCGAAAAATTTATGAAATATTTCTTGGTTTCTTCCAAATTTCTGAAAGGCCAAATCATCTGTTTTAAAGATTCGAATTTTTCCTAATATTTTGTCAAATTCTATGAAATAAAAAAAAATCTTTCAAATTTTCTAGATTTTTTTTGACAAACCTGAAATGTTTATTTTTTTTTAATTTTCTAAAGAAACTGATGAAAGTTATATTTATATAAATTCAAAAATAAACTGACAAAACTTATTTTCTTGTTCCTAATATTCTGAATTTGATTTCTGCTGGAATTGAAGTATTCAAAAACTTCTAACAAATAAATAGTTACTTGAAATTTTGGAATTTTTTTATTATTAACATTATTTTGTATTATTTATGTTATTGAAAATAAAGTTTTAAATCGGTGAATATCCATTAGTACTCAAATTCTTAGTATTCAAAGTACGGCCTACGTACGGCTATTCGTAGTACTGGGATAGGATTTTGAGTTTTGGTTTTAATCATAAAAATAAAATAAAAAATAAATTAATTTTTTTTTAAAATGACACAAGCTACGAAAAAAATTAATTAAGAAAAGTTGTTCTCCGAAAAGGATCTACAAATTTGTTATTCATAATTTTTTGATAGAATAAATAGATTTTTTTAAATCGTAAAAAACAAGAATGAAGAAGAAATTCAATTTTTCGAAAAGCGAAACAAGAGACGGAAAAGATGTAAAGACAAAATACAATTGAACAAAAAAAATTGACAAAAAACAATGTAAAAATAAGAAATAAAAAAATCTACAAATTCATCATAAAAAATTTTGTTGAATTTTCAACTAAGTACATAAATTCACATCTGAAAAATAACATTTTTCAACAAAATAGTTGCATTCTTAAACAAAAAAAGATAAATTCCAACCAAAAAAGAACGAGATTTCAATAAAATCGTTATATTTTGAGACCAAAAAGACGTATTTTCAACCAAAAAGTTTAGTTTTCGGTCAAGAAAGGGAATTTTTTAGCAAAATATTCAAATCTTCAATCCACGCTGGTGGAAAAATTTTTTACAAGGAAGTTCAACAACTCTACATAGGTGAATTTTTGTTGAAACCTGTACTTTTTGTAGAAAAATGTACAAAATTTAACGTACAAATGTAAAAAATTAAATCTGAAAATTTCGGTATTCCATTTCTGGTTAAAAATTTGTCTTCATTAGTTAAAAGTTCTACTATTCGGTAAAAAGATATATAATTTGATCAAATCACGTACTTTCAATTTTTCTCAGTAGACAATAATAGTTATCTTTATAAAATTTAGAACAACGCAAGAAAAAGTAACCGGTTCTCAAAATAATAAATTTTTTTTTTCCGAACTGAATGGCTTACTCTTTTAGTTTATTTTACAAATGAATTATAAACTTTGATTAATAATTTGCATAAATATATCTATTTTCGATTCATTGAATTTAAATTTTCGCAGAATTCGAACCGAACAGATCGCACACTCGGGTGAGTGGTAAGCTCTCCCATTTGATGATGTGGAAATTATGACAAATGGCGATTCGTGTAAATGAATGCTAGGTTATGTGACATTCAGAAAAAATAAAATTATACTAAATAAAAATTCAGAAAAATGTAAATTGTATTAAACTTGAATTAGGAATAATAAATATTATCGGTCGATTCTCTTACTTTCAAGAAATAAAAATCCTAACTGCCCAGTAAACTGGTCTATTTTTGCGCGATTACTTTTTCAATTATTTTTTTCCGAAAACAAGCTATTTAATCCCTCTTTTTTCTATATTATACTAACGATTTCATACAAGATTTTTGACCGCGTATAGTTAAAAAAAGAGTTATAGGCTCTTGTTTTGGAGGTAGGCCGGCAATCGGCAGATGGGAATATATGAACTCCTATCTAATACAAAGCTGCTGAAGGCTGGTGACCTTCTCAGCATAAATCACCAACCAATTGAGACTATCGGTTTCCTTTCTCATGTCCTTATCGATGAAATTGAGGCAGCCCAAAAAGAAAAGAAAGAAGCGTACAATAAAACGCTGAACATGACAGGTCTTAGCGATGAGGAGAGAAATATACTAAAAAATGATTACAGACACAAAAAGAGGAAAGTTAAACGAATAGTCAAAGAGAAAACCAGAACAGAAGAAGAGAACAAAATACAGAACTACTTTGAAGGAATTATGAAACTATTATATAAACATTTGAAGGAAAGTAAAAACAGAGTTTGTCAGCATGAGAAACAGCAAAGGTGAAATGCTACATGATATAAACGGGATAGTAGACGCTTTAAAAGACTCTTTTAAAGAACTATTAGGAGGTGAAGATATAGGACAACAAAACTGCGACATAGAACATAATGCACTAGAAAACCCAATTGAAAAAGTATGTGTCACTGAGGTCAGAGATATAGTTAAGAACTTTAAAAAACGGTAAGGCTGCTGGTATAGACAGTATTAGCGCTGAAATGCTTAAATACGGTGGCGAGTACATACCTCACAGGTGGTGACAATTAATAAATTCATGTATCGAGATGGAAAAAGTCCCAGACGATTGGAGAAAAGCGATTATCGTACCAATATACAAAAGAAAGGGAGATAAAAGCAACTGCAGTAATTACAGAGGTATCAGCCCAATAAGTACCGTAAGTAAAATATACTCAAATATACTTATTCGTAGGGTAATGGAAATCATAGAAGAGAAGATATGAAAAGTCCAAGGGGGATTTATGCCAGGAAGATCATGTACAGAACAGATATTTAGCCTAAGGCAGATGACAGAAAAAAGCTTGAGAGTAGGAAAGAAAGTCTTTTGTGCATTTATTGATCTAGAAAAAGCCTTTGACAAGGTAAATAGAAGTAAACTTTGGGAAGTCCTTTAAGAGTACGGAGTCAATAGAGGGCTCCTACAAGCAATAAAAACAATATATGCAGGTAGTAAAGCGAGTGTGAGGGTAAATGGGAAACTGAGTGACTGGTTCGATATTATGCAAGGCGTGAAGCAAGGTCGCGTTATGTCCTCGTGGCTATTCATCATATTCAAGGTGTAGATCTCGAAACCGTCAAGGTACGTGGGTTAGCTTCCGCAGATGACAAAATTGTTATGGGGCAGAATCAGTCGAGGACTTGCAAAGAATGTTGAATAAACTTAAAACAAGCATGAAGAACATGGGCCTCAAAATTAACGTGAATAAAACGAAAATCATGGTGTTTGAGGGTAAAAGTGAGAAAACAATATGCAAATAGTTATACAAATAGTATTTAAGCCATTGGAGCATTATCAGACAGCAAAGTTGGCGCAAATCCCTCCATCAGGGTGCCAACTTTTTTGTGAGGATTCAGTCTCCAAGTTTTTAGATCAGCAAGGATGTTTCCGTAAAGTTTTTCAACAAGGTCGGAAAAGTTTTAACAATAAAGATATTTCTAAGTTAAAGTTCAAGTCCAATCGCTCTGTTGGTTTGAGTGCATCTTCTCAACTTCAGAGGTCCAAACCTCAAACTGGATCGTCGTCCTTTCGTAAGCCAAGTTCCAGGCTATAGTTCCAGAGGCTATAGGAAAGACCCAAAGGGATGTGCTTCAAAAAAAAAAAGATCAACTTTCAGATAGATTGTGACTATCCGTTTCGAAGAGGCCAGTTAAATCACTTTATTCCACAGTGGCAACAGATGAAAGCGCCCGATCACGTACTAGAAATGCTAAAAGGATAACGATACCATTCGTAAAAAGTCTTTTGTCGGTACCTTTATCCAACGAAAACATAAGGAGATTCGCCACCAAAGTATCTTATCAGATGACAGTGGAAATGAGAAACTTATTGGATTTGGGGGTAATAGAAAAGGCTGTGTGGACAACAGGATTTATTTTCCCAATGTTTCTCGTCCCGAAGCCAGACGGAAAGTTTTGTCATATTTTCCATTTCAACGACAGAAAAACGATAGAAGAAGCTGTAAAAAGATTACTGACAAAACTTCTAATCTAAAGCATAAGTCCCAAACCGAAATAGAGAAATGGAAATTATATACATTTGATCGAATATAGTTCAACATAATATAGGAAGATTTCCGTTTGAACAAACTTTAATCTGAATCTCAGAAATTAAACTGTTTTACAATAGCGCATTTTAAACTATAATTTTAAATTGAAATGAAAGGAACTTTGTAGATTATAAATATAATAAAATTTAGTAAACCTAAATCTGAAGTTTCAGGTTAGCCCTGCAGAAGTGAACTGCAATGTTCACGAAATGTCGACAAGATTCGTAGTTTTGCACACGATCGAAACCCGAAACATCTCCTTTTAATATAATGAATCATCGTAAAAACATTGAATCAATTATTGAAGAACTATTTATTTACTATTCATTTAATTAATTTATATCTTTTTGTTACTGTTTTCACTTGAATCGAAATACGGTTGAGAATAATTTCGAAATGACAATCCCACCGCTGCCACCAAATTAGCTGTCACGTCCTGAGCAAGATCATCTTTTTTTCTTTTTTTTATCAACCCAAGGAGATTGTGTAAATTCAGAATATATAACATCGACTGAAATAGTTAATGTTTATCAGAATATGAGAATAGAAAAGTTCAAATTCGCAGTAAGACTGCTCGAAACTTTAAAAAAACCACTAGGGGTGAGTCTGCGGTTTATATGGGGAAAGGCTTCTTCAACAGTAACGTACGAATCTCTAAATATGCGAATGGCACGTACTTGCTCATCCATCATTCATCTGATGATTCAGGTTAATTTAGTCCTTTCATTGACTTTTTTTATTTGTGTATCAATTTTCGATGGATGATTGATTCCTTTACTCTTCTCTTGCTCTTTCATGACCAGTGTTACCTACTGTGATACGTGTACCATTCGGTGTTACGAAAAAATTTTTAATTGGGAGGGTGTACCAGAATGAATAGAAAAATTCATTAATTTTCAGAATTGTATAATTTTGAGCAATTGTAAGCTAAAAACATTCTTATTATCTAATAATAATTTTACTATCTTGGAACTCGAATTTTGCCTACAATTTTTTTAGAATCCTACAAAAGTAAAAAAGATTATCTTGAAATTATTCAGATTCTTCTGTGATAATTTTGGAAATCTTATTGAATATTCTTTTAGAATTGATTTTTTAACAAAAAATTATTGTTACTTTTTCTAAGAATTTTGATAAAAATTTTTTCATTCAATTAAAACCTTAAAAAATGTTTAGAAAGTTCATGAATTTTGCGTTCAACATCTTGAAAAATCTACATTTTGTTTAAGATGTTTTGAAATCTTTTCACCTTTCAAGTTATTTTGGAATCATTTCAAAATTTCTAAATATATCATAGACTCACTTGATTATGTCGAAAATTAATAATTGTTCAATTGTCATTTATCATTAAAAAATTCATTTCGAAATCTTCAAAAAACCTAAATTAATTTTGTTATTTTTGGAAATCTTTTCCAGTTTTAATTTAAGTTTGGATCTTCTCAGAACTTGTAAATAATTTTTAAACTAACTTAAATTTTTTCTAAATTGATAACACAGGCCCACAAAAAAAGTGGGTTGTGCGAGAGATCAGAGTATGGTATCTATACTTATTTTGGGCCGCTGAGAACAGGAATCTGACATCACTTTTTTCAGCACGTATTCAACGTGCTGAATACGAACGTATTCTTTGTTTTCCCTAAAAAGGCCCGGTTTTCCCACTAGATGCAGAATTTTTGTCAGTTTTCGTGATGTTGTGAAATGAGTATCTGAATTCAATTTTTATAATGGAAGCTAATTAATTAATTATGAGCTGATTATTGTTTTTACAATAATAAATTACATAAATATTGAATTATAATTTTTCTATATCAAGGATCATGAATTATTCATTTCAAGCTTATGTAGTTGAATATTGGCTATAATTCGTATAATGAATGTTCGTTCATGTTTACAATACCTTTATTCTAATTATATATATTTATAATTTTTGCGATGTTGTGAGATGAGTATCTGAGTTTTGATTTCGAAATTATGTGCACATATATTTTAATTTCTCTGGAATAGTCTAAAAAGTTATGAATAATTCAAATTTTCATGAAAATAAGAAGTAACAATTATTCTAATGATTCAATGTTGCGATCTCATAGCCATTTCTAATTGTAGCTGGCAATTTAGCCACACTACGGTCTCTATCTTTTGAACTTTCTATATGAAGGAAC
The DNA here is from genome assembly GCA_932178445.1 of Andricus quercusramuli. Taxonomy (NCBI): domain Eukaryota; kingdom Metazoa; phylum Arthropoda; class Insecta; order Hymenoptera; family Cynipidae; genus Andricus; species Andricus quercusramuli. Next base: position 13,235 of record CAKNXH010040055.1, read on the forward strand.
GGGATTTTAATTCGATTTCAGTATTCTTCCACAACCCGTGTGCTATATAGAGGAACAGGTTTTTAACTCGATTTCAGTATTCTTTCAATGCCCGTGTGAAGGACTCTATTTACTTCAGATTTTAGAAAAGTACATTTTAAAGTACTGCTAGTTATTGAAGTTTTCTGAAAGTTTATCAATAATTATTTGCAGCCTTTTATCAGTGTTTAAAAATAATTAGTTTCTCGCATTATTCAAAATGTTAACCGTAACAATACTCCTAATTATTCTAGGAGTACTTTTGTTTTGTTTTGACTACGTAAAAAATATTCGGTTTTATAAACTAGCGGCCAAAATTCCTGGACCCAAGGCCTTGCCCCTTGTAGGAAATGCTCTTCGTTTTATTGGAAAGGATTCCTCTGGTAAGTTTGCAGAATTATTATAAAAAGCTTAATAATATTGGATTCAACTAAACTGTACTTTTCTACATTATTCAATATTCGTGCTTTTTTAAACATTTTTTAACAAAAAATATTCAAGAGTTTGATAAGGTGTCCTA
>CAKNXH010040075.1:0-14730 GCA_932178445.1 Andricus quercusramuli
TCGACTATCACCGTTTTTTAAACCCGCGAGCCAATCTTGCTATTCTTTATTGCATGTTTAAATTCATACGCTCTGAAATTATCGTTCCTCTGACAAAATTTTATTCTGCCAATTTCGAGTTCTGCGAATCGATACCCTACCCTGTTTCTATCTCCAAACGTTAGAAAAAGAGATCCGTTCGATTTTCGACTTTCGACACGGTATCGGAGTCCCACTTCTGTTCACTTCCCACCAAAAGGTAGTTACAGGTCTGAACTAAATGTATATGGGGCCTCATGTCTCAATTCGAGCGGGATAATTGAAATTTTTCCAACCAAAAATAGTGTGGGGTCCATTGGACCCCCAGTGTCATTTAAGGGTTAATGTTAAGCTTGAAAAGGAAAGCACAAATTGAAGTTATAAACATAGATAAAAAGAACTATAATAAACCATATTTTACAATATCAATTAATTTAATCTTTAATTATAATAATTATCAATATTCGAAAAAATTGTATTACAATAATAATAGTTTACTATACTACTTTCATAACAAAATTTGCTTATTACTTATATATCATGTATATAATGACCCTCACAAAGTGCGACACACATGCGTCGCACATCGTGCGCCTATCACAAAGTGCGTCGCATATGCCTCGCACCCAGCACGCACCGCGTGCCCCGCATGCCATGCGACTAACGTGCCCCGCACGTTTGCTATCTGGGGTGTACTACAAAATTCGCAGAATTAAGATTTCTTTCTATTCTGCTTATATTTTTTGGCAAAAGATTTAAAATATAAAGAAATGGCGTAAATTAAACATTTTTGAGAATTATGTATAAAAACGATATAATACTTACTAGCAAAAATAAGAACGTTGCACAAAATGTCGGTACCATTCTCTTGTAGAAAATATTTATCATGCTAAAAATATTTTTTTACTGTGGGAAATGTGAGAAAAAAGTCGTATACTCATCAACAAAGGCAGGGATTGAAGATATGCGAAAGACATGTAGTAATTGTGAAGAGGAGACGACTGTGAGTCTGAATTGTAAAACAGTATTTTTATCTATCGATTTTAAATACCAGATGAAAATACTGCTACACAACGAAAAAATTCGGGATTCTATAGTACAAATATTAGAATCTGGAACTGGAATTGAATGTGACACTGCTAGTTCAATAACAGATATCCATGACGGTCAATTATATAAACAAGTTAAGAAATTTCATCCTAAAACATGCATACATATAATAAGTACTGACGGTGCTCCTCTTCCATCAGGTACGGAGAAAGGTTTCTGGCCTCTTCAATTTGTTCTAAAATTTGTTGATAGTAAAACGCGATACAAAATCGTATTACTAGTAGGTTTAATGGTACTTAATCACGAGCCGAAACCAGATTTAATTAATCTTTTTTATAAGCGCATTTAAAGAGCAAATCCAAATTCTTCATGCGTAAGGCATCTCTTTTGCTGTACTAGATGAAAATGGTATTCGTAAAGATTACAATTTTACATTAAAGCCTCTAATTGTTGTCGCAGATTCGGTAGCTAGACCTGTGTTACAAAACCGGGTACAATATAAGGGTTGTGACGGCTGCAGCTACTGTTATCAGTATGGAATGCATTGCAATTCTATAAAATATCCATTCAAAAAAACGGATAGTAGTATAACAGGGGTCGGGACCACCTGCAAAATTAAAGACCGTAGCCTACGCAGCATTCAAGGGTCTAATCACTCATTCTGTTTTTTGAAAGCATTCCTTTGATTTTAAGCACGGGGTATATTGTATTTCATATCGAGGACACATTCTTTTCCCAAGACGCTTCAAGACTCTTTCTATTATCTATCGGGTCACCTAAACGTCTGTAATTTTCTAGACTTTTAAGACAGAGAAAACAATAATGTGTTGGAGAGATATAGTGAATAAATCATGAATATAAAGGAGGTGAATTGTACTGCATATCCTCACTCGTCTTCTGAAATCTGATTGATGAAGAAAAAATCTGAAAAACAAAGTGAACTACGAATTCGGTTAAGTGAACATTTTAGAATATTCAAGAATTAAAGAACTTAATTAGGAAAAGATCTGAGTTTAATTTTCTATTGAAAAAGGTTGAGTCTGTAAATCTAAGTAAAAGATATGAATTTTTCAAAATTAAATAAAGCTGCTAATGTGGTGCCAACAAAGGAGCTGAAGGATCACACTGTTGGAGGCTTTTATCAAATTTCTAGTCTGCGGCGAGTTGAAACCAAATACGGACCTAGGCTTGTTGTTGAAATTGAAAATAGCTACATTGTGCTTCTACCTCAACGAATGGTTCAAGTCTTTGATGAAAATTCGACATTGCTTGAAGATTTGAAAAAAGAGGCTGCTGAGAAGGAGGTTTTCATAAAATATCTGGGAGGGAAATTCAATCAGATTGAATTCGTTTCTACAGGTGTGGATGAGGTTGATGTTTAAATAATCAATATATGCCATACATCCCTAAAAGTCAAATGGTGATGGCAACCACCACGAAGGAATAGTAAGGAGTGGTATCACCCTATGTGTTTGGTGAGCAGAGGTGGGACAAGTGACGTCCAAGAATTCGTTAATGCTTGCTACGAATGAAAACTCGTATGCTGCCTCGTGCACACGCGCAGAGCTGTTTTCGCAGTCACGTGTTATACCCACTCCCCTATGTTATATTTTGACATTTCGATGCATATGTAGGCTATGTTCGTTTGTGTTCTTATTTTGTTGGGTGTATATCACGTTCCTGAATTAAAAACGAGAAGGAAAATGTCATTAAAAATACAAAAAGGATCTAGAAAGTGTAAGTACTACAATAACATTATTATAATCATTGATGGATTCCGTAAGTAAGGGATAAAGTTAATTTCAGTGAACAAAATATTGTAGGTTATTATGTGCAAAATGCTTATATTTTATGAGCATTATTATTTTGATATTATGATTCATCTTGAAAACTTATTATTTCTGTGAATATTGTGTTACAGGCTTTTATTTTACTAAACAGGCAGCACAGAAATGTTCAAAACACAAGTTTGAAACTTTAAACACGTGTTGACATCGTTGGCATGGCAACCGCCAGTGCGCATGTGCACGGGGCAGCATATACGAGTTTTCATTCGTGGTAAGCATTAACGAATTCTTGGACGTCGCTCGTCCCACTCCCCACGTACGGGGATACTACTCCTTACTATTTCTTCGTGGCAACCACATATAATTTGGATCCATCGTTTACGAAGCAAGCTGTCATTGGACTGGATCTTGACAGAGACGGAAATGAACATCATGTATCAAATTTATGAGTAGTCATCCTCGAAGTTGCATCGTTCTCAGTAAAGAAGACACTATTTGGGTACTTCTCATCACCCACATAAAAATAATTTTGACTAAAACTTATCAGAGTGTTACCAACCCTGGCGGACCGGCCGAACGCAAACATTACGCTACAGCGTAACGGTAAAGTAATGGTAAAGTAATGGTAAAGTAATATGGCATTATAATTAATAAAGGAAAAAAAATTAATATGTAAACTGTTGCAATTATAATAAAACGTTGAAATTTACGTTCAACGGTCATGCCGCAATTGCAACAAGTTGCTTTTGCAGCATTAAAAAATAAAAAAACATAGTGACCGTCATTGCAGTCGGGCCCCTGCATATTGGCAACCCGCTAACGTGGCTTTAAGTGGGTTGCCAGTCTGCAGGGACCCGACTTGAATGACAGCCACTTTTTTTTAAAATTTTTTAACGCTGAGAAAGCAACTTGTTGCAATTACGGCATGACCATTTAATGTAAATTTTAACGTTTTACTATAATTGCAACAATTTACATATTAATTTTGTTTCCTTTATTAATTATAATGCCATATTACTTTACCATTACTTTACCGTTACGCTGTAGCGTAATGTTTGCGTTCGGCCGGTCCGCCAGGGAATCATTAACCTATTTTTAGATAATTTTCGGACACCGTATATATTATCTAAATCTTTATTTCTCTCCCCTAACATATGAAGATAATTACTTGCTACATCATTCCATGAAGTAGAAGCAGTTGATTGATCTAAATCTTGGGTATTTTCGAATGATTTTGATCCAGTGGCGTATCCAAGGGGGGGGGTTGCCCCCCCCCCTTGAAGATGGAAGAGGCATATTTACTTCCTTTCCATAAATCGTCTTAGTCCTCCGTTTATCCGATACACCTCCCTAAACAACTTCCCCGCCCACTGTCACATGTAATGAGCTGTCTCCTTAATAGAAATTTTCCACAACCTTCATAAAACTATTCATTTCTGAAACACAAAATGTGAACCGTAATAATATAAATTTCAAGTCTGAAAATATTTCTATAGAAAATCTTCCCATAATGAAACCGTAATAAAAATTAGCATGTTGAAATTATTTTCCTAATCTCTGAAACCAAAATTTCTCGCAGATTATAGAAGAGCATGAACGGCAGGTAAGTTATGGTACTCACTGTCAAATGAAATTAGTACCCATTTCCGTAATTGACGAGTGGATGCGGAGCACTTGGCTCCCAAACTTTGCGTCCCCCCTCTCCATCTACCCACAGCTCTTCCATGGTTCATTCCAGTCGATCTAATTCCAGGATAGTTAGGTCGTTCAAAATACATTCATGGCAATATAAAACAGCCTGAAAAACGTAAAAAGTGTTAAGAAATCAATTATATAATCAAGAATATTTCCTCTTCTGAAAATTCCTGAATTAATAGTGATTAATTTACAGGCCTCTGACTCATTTCAGAGACCAAAAATAGTATGAATAGTATTTTCGACAACATTTTTTATTATTTTGTTTAAGATTGAATTATTTTCTTGAAAATTCAACAATTTTGTTGAAAAGTCATACTTCTTGGTTGGGAATTCAAATGTTTCGTTGAAAATTCGTCTTTTTGACTTGAAAATTCAACAAATTTATTGAAATTTATTTTTCTTGCCTAACGATTTTTCTAAATTAAAAATTCAACTATTTTGTCGAACATTTATCTTTTTGGTTTGAAATATCATTTCTTCCTGTAGAAATTTCACCTTTTGTAGTAAAAATTGCAAACTTTTGGTTAAAATTTTATCCTTTTTGGCAATAATTTAATTTTCTAGTTGAAAATTTAAATGTTCTGTAGAAAATTCATTTTCGTTGAAAATTCGTTTTTGTTGGATAAATTCAGCTGTTTATAAAAAAGCCCGAGAAACATAAAATTTTTTTAAGAAATCAATTATACGAAGTCCAATATTACGTATTAGAGAAGATAATGTTTATCATTGTAATTTTGAATTCCTTTTCATTTTAGGATTTGAACTGCTAAAGAGAAAAGTAATATTTTTTTTTTAATTTAATTAATGAGTTAGAAAATAAATAACTATTTTTTAGGTAAGAACCTCGAGTCTTCCACTGAAACATTTTTTTTTACTCCAGAGCGCAAGATTTTTTTTAATACAAATAATTACTAAAGGCCAATTTTGATAACACTTATGACTTTCTTGTAATGTTAAACAAATTTCTATTGATTTAAAAAATTTTATCAGAAGTTTTGAGAATAACCCTTAAACTGCACACCTCAAAATAATTACGTTAGCTGCACCGTGGGTGTTTGACACCCAGATATTTAAACTTGTATAACTGAGCCAGATTTCAATATTTTATCACCAAATTTGGATGGGATGTAGAATTATACGTCTTTTTGTAAATTTCGTTGGTTTTATAAAGATATAATTTTTTTCAAAAAAGGTATTCATTTTGCGAAATGAAAATTCAATTTTTGACTAAAAATAAACAGTGCATTTCCATGCTAAAATCAATTCATTGATACATAAAAGTCTAATATTACATAAAAGTAAGGAAGAGCGAGTACTAAAATGTATTGTAGACACTAATACACTTATGAACAACCGCCAGATGTCGGCACATATCCCATTATGTCGAATTTAATATAGAATATTAGAGGCCAAAGTTGGCTCTGGGTGTTTGACACCCACGGTGCAGTTTAAGGGATAAACAACAATTCATTGTTTAAAGAATCACATAATGTTTCTAACGAAATTTATTACTGCAAACAATTACCTACTATTACATTTTATTCTGCTCGATGGGTTCCTGTCACCACTACGTAGCGCGTCCTCGGGTTGCGGATAGAGGAACGGCCCGTTAGGCTGAACAGCCCTCAGGTTAGCTGCGAATACAAGAATAAGCAGCCGCGGACAGCCGATAGGAACCAGTCGTGGGTGTGGTGAGCCCAGCCTAAGATGTTGGCCTAGCACTGGTAGAAAACACGATGACCATGGCTTGGGAGGACCCACCCATCCACGTTCATACGCAGTGGGTGGGTCCTGGCAGGCCGAGGTGCAGCGTGTATCCACCTAGAAACACTACCCCGAACCAAAACTAAAAATCTTGTAAGGGAAAAATCCTGCTGCCCATTGGACACCGCAGCGATGACACTGCCCGCAAGGGATGTGTGGAATGATTCGCCTGTATAGGGCCAAAGGGGTACTGATGCCAGTATAGGCGCGCTGCCTTGCAGGGGGACGTTAGGATACGAGGATGAAACTGTAATGTGTCTGGCGACAAGTTGACATGGTCCTTGTCAGAGCCGGAAAGCTCCCATACTTAGACCTAGGGAGGTATGGGGGTTATCACTCCTGGGACAGTGGACTCACCTACGATCGGAATAGGATCCTAACGTGCGGATTATCTTGAAACTACCATGGCTAACTTGCAAAAACAAAAAACTACAGTTAAAGATTTAAGGGTGGGAACTCTAAACGCGCGTAGTCTATATACTGGCGGATTTAGCGAACTCATTAAGATAGCAAATGATTACAGAACTGACTTAATAGCACTTCAAGAAACCTGCTGGTCGGGAGATTTCGGGTCAATTTCTAAGGATAACTATACTTTTCACTTCGGGGGAGCTAAGGGGCGCACACTGGGGACCGGTTTTCTTATTAATAAACGAATTTCGCAAGCGGTTATCGACATGCAATTCATTAATGATCGGTTATCATACATTGTACGGAAGGGTATTTTCAGCAAACAGGTATTAATCAACGTGCACTGCCCCACCGAGGACAAAGACGAAGACACTAAAGATCTCTTTTACGAAACAATCGAGCAGGTTTTTGACAAGTTCTCAACTTTTGACGCAAAAATAGTATTGGGAGATTTCAACGCGAAAATTGGAAAAGAACCGATGTATAGGCCTACAATAGGATCAGAAAGTTTGCATGACGTCAGTAATGATAATGGAACTAGAGTAATAAACTTTGCAGCTTCAAAGAACCTCGTTGTGAAAAGCACATATTTCAAGCATAAAAATATACATAAGGCCACCTGGAGATCACCAGATGGTAACACTCACAATCAGATTGATCACGTTCTAATTGACAGAAGACGTCATACAAACATTCTCGATATAAGATCGTATAGGGGAGCGGATTTAAATTCAGACCATTTTCTCGTGATAGTAAAATTAAGATCTAGACTAGCGATCAGTAAGAAAACAAGCCGCACAGAGCCAACAGTCCGTTTCAATATAGATAAGTTCAAAACAGCAACAGAAACATTAAATTATCAAGTTGAGATTTCTAATAGCTTTGACGCTCTCCAAGAACAGAGAGACGATAACAATAATTACGAGGAGGACCCGGAAACCCTATGGAGCAATATAAAAAAGGTGGTAAAGACAGCCGCGAAACTTACGATAGGTTTAAAGAAAGTAACAAAAAGCAAACCATGGTATGACGAAGAGTGCAAACTCGGGTTTGAAAAACGCTGGAAGGCCAGACTAAGTAGTTTACAAAATAAGTGCGATCAAACATATAAGAAGTATCTCGAGATTAGTAAAAGTACAAGAAGGCTTTATAGATCCAAGAAAAGGGAGTGGGAAAAGAATAAAATACTAACAATAGAAACGCATAATAAACAGAATAACCCGCGCGAGATGTACAGGGGAATCAATTTTATAAGGAAAGGCTTTCAAAGTAGAACGGAAGTAATGAGGGACGAAAATGGCAACCTAGTAGCCGATGCGACAGAGAGACTGAATTTATGGAAAGAATATTTCGATAAACTATTAAATGTACGCGAAGCCCCCGTTGAAGGTAATCTCGGCGAAATCCACACTGCTGATTTATTAATTGATGATCCTGCTTATATAGAAATAGAAATGGCCATAAAGAAGTTGAAAAATAACAAAGCCGCGGGCATCGACGACCTACCGGCTGAACTGATAAAAAATGGAGGCCCTTGCCTCAAAAGACAAATTTATAAATTAATACGCACAGTTTGGAAAACAGAACGCATTCCAGAGGAATGGAATGACTCTATTATTATTCCTATCTTTAAAAAAGGCGATAAAATGAACTGTAACAATTATCGGGGAATTTCACTTGTGTCGTCGTGCTATAAGGTCCTGTCCAATGTAATCTTAGGTAGGCTAACTCCTTTCGCCGAGGAAATCATTGGGGATTACCAGTGTGGATTCCGCCGAAACCGATCTACAAGCGATCAAATGTTCACAATTAGACAACTGCTAGAAAAAAAATGGGAATTTAATGAAGCAGTGCATCAGCTATTTATCGATTTTAAAAAAGCTTACGACTCTATTATACGCGCGCGAATGTACTGGATCCTAGAGTTCCTGGGTGTGCCAAGAAAATTGGTTAGACTTATCGAAATTTGCTTAAGCGGCAGTAGGGGAAGAATACGCGTAAACGGAAGGTTATCTGAAGAGTTCTCGATCCGCAATGGCCTGAAACAGGGCGATGCACTTTCGTGCGTCCTTTTTAACTTAGTTTTAGAATACGTGGTTAGGCAAGTGCAGGCGAATCCGACCGGTGCTACGCTCAATGGGGTAATACAAATTCTTGGATATGCGGATGATCTCGACATACTAGGGGATGATAAAGAGACGGTAGCTAAAAATGCAGAAATCTTGATCACAGAAGCCAAAGATATTGGCTTGGAGGTTAGCGAAACGAAAACAAAATATATGACCGTCCTCAGATCTGAACAAAGTAATCAAGACGGGGATCTAACAGCCGGAAATATGAAATTTGAAAGGGTTAGCGAGTTTAAATACCTCGGGTCAATTATAACTAGCGAAAATAGGATTAAAACGGAAATCAACGCGCAGCTGCACGCTGGCAATGGGTGCTATTATGCAGCAACCACGCTATTAAAATCGCGATTGCTATCTAGAAACATCAAAGTGAGAATTTACAAAACGATAATAATGCCGGTCGTCATGTACGGGTGCGAAACGTGGGCGCTGACGAAAGGAGATGAGAATAGGTTTAGAGTTTTTGAGAATAAAGTACTTAGAAAAATCTATGGTCCAAAAAGGGACGAAGAGACAGGTGAATGGAGAAAACTGCATAATGATGAGCTGCATGCTTTCTACGGGTCAGCAAATATTAATAGAGTAATGAAAGCGCGTAAACTAAGATGGGCGGGGCATGTAGCAAGAATGGGAAACGAAAGAACGGTGGCGCAAGTTTTAAGAGGGAGGCCGACCGGCAAGAGACCCTTAGGCAGACCAAGAAACAGATGGGAGAAAAATGTAAGGGATGATTTAAAAGAACTAGGACATGATTACTTAAACTGGATGGAGGATGCACAGGATAGAGATATGTGGCGGTCTCGGGTTAGTGAGGCAATGAACTTCCGAGTTCGAACTGCTAATCTATAATAATTACATTTTATTTAGAAAATATGATTATTCTGCACATGTTTCAGAAAAAAATTGTTTAAAAAGTCATGAGGGATGTTTAAATTATTCGTATCAAGATTCCCCTTTAACGAATGACTCGACACTTTTGTTTTTAGAAAGATATTATCTTATTGTAAAAATAATTTATATTATCATTAAAATAGGAATAATATGCTGATTTAAGCTGCATATGTTCATAAACATCCGCTTTTTCGTGTAAAAAATAAATTTATTACTTTTTTTCAAATAAAATTAGAAACTAATATGCGCGGAGAGAAGTTAACCGCGACCGTTACTGCCAAGTCCGCTGCCGTCGCGCAGAACTTGCGAGTGGGAGGGAGGCAGAAGCTGTGGCTGCGCTCGCATAAACCATTGCGGGCGAACCTCAACCGTTCTGGAGCGTGATCGTAATACGCAGCGCAGCTATAGTTACTCCACTCGCAGTGATAGGTACGGTTTACTCCGCAAGCATTACTGCGCGCACCGTTTTTTTCGATGTGGGTAAACCTTGAACTACCACTTTGCCCAGAAAACGTAAGACCTTTGCCATAATTAAAGGCTCATTTGATAGCCAAAAGCCAGATTTTGGGCTCTGCCACTTACACGCTTAACTCACAAACTAACAAACAATGACTCGAAAATATAATACATTTCGACGTTTGTGACAGCGACACAAAAACATTCGAGTACGCGCGACGACGATCAACTGATATCGCTGGACTTCAGACCGTCCAAACCCATTACGGTGGTAACCGCAACGGCTCGGGAATCTGGCAGTAACTGTTACTGCGACGGACGCAACAGTCGCTGCAGAATCTTTTACGGTGGCGCGCAGTGACTGTCACGGTGTAGGAGTAATATCTTCGTCATCAACCGTCACCGTCGCTGCTCAGCCACAACATGATTTTTCTGCAGAACTCTTGTGGTCGGCGCAGCAACGGTTACGGTGGAAAATGCACCAGCTCTGGTTTACTTCTCTCCGTGTGCATTGCCTTTAATGAATATATTTTTTAAATCAAGACTCATTTTCACCAATTGTCTTGACACTTTTGTTTTTAGCAGGGGTATGTCACGCCAGCCATTCCAGTATTTAGGAAGTTAGTTCCCAGCTTGACTCAGCGGAAAAACAGCGAAACTGTGGCGTTGATCGCCTTTCGCCAAAATGTTGTGTTTAAATTTTGACAAAAGACTCATAAATGTCAAAATAACCAAAATGGACGTGTCAACAACCGATGTCAAAATATAAACTTTGAAATCTCTTTACGTGTAACCCGTCTAATGTAACAATTTTATAAAAAGTTTTAGAATTTTTGCTCCTTTTGGTAAATTCCCTCTGTTGGACATAGGTATTTTACTAGTTTGCGTATTGTTTTACGAGGTTAGTCATACATAATCACAGTGCATGATATTAATATAAAGATAAGAAATGTATTAAATATTTTTATCATAAATTATACCTTCTTTTACACGTAACTTATATATGTTTAATTCATAACTACAAAATCAGATGTTTATATCTTATTAATATTTTATACATGTGAATATAATCGAAAAAAATTCATGAATTCTAATATTTCATTTCAATTTAAACAAGATAATTGGGCGAAAGGCGATCAGCGCTGCAGTTTCGAATTTTTCCCGCTGAGTCAAATTAGGAACTATAATCATAATAATCGTGTCATGCCCCTAGTTTTTAGAAAGATGTTATAATATTGTAAAAATATTCGACGCAAATTTGAAATATATGGATTGAAATTGAAAATTTTAATTTCTAAGGAGTAAAATGTTATTATATATGGCTTTAAGTTATTTTGTATCAAAGAAGACGAATTTTCAAAAATATAAAAATTTTTAACCAAATATAAATTTTGTTGGAGTTTATAACCCAAAGTACGAATTTTCCACAAAACAGTGGACTTTTCAACAAATCATTTGCATTTTTAAAGAAATATTTACATTTTCAGGTAAAAAAAATAATTTTTAACAAAAAAAGCAAACAAATTTTGAACTAAAATTAAAATATGCATAATTTTAGTTTAAAATTCGTTTGCTTTTTTTGTTAAAAATTATTTTTTTTTACCTGAAAATGTGAATATTTCTTTAAAAATTCAAATGATTTGTTGATGTAATTTTCCACAGAACAGTGGACTTTTCAACAAATAATTTGAATTTTTAAAGAAATATTTACATTTTCAGGTAAAAAAAATTTTTAACAAAAAAAGCAAACGAATTTTGAACTAAAATTATGAATATTTCTATTTTTCTTGCCTTGATAAGGGTGCTGCGTGAGCACCGAAACGTTGGTAAATACTTTGCATGCTTTTTTATTGTGATTTGATAATAATAATAATAAAAAAGACGAAGAAAATGAAAAAGAGAAGGAAGGGGATTTGGTTGGTTGCCTTCTCATTTTTTTTCCTCTTTTTTATTTTTGTCCAAAAAAACAAATTTTTTCACTTTGTTTTTTAGGAATTGCAATAGGAGCATTTTGTGGTGGTTGTCCAAATTTTATCGATGAATTCTTGTTTTATTTTGAGGAATTCTATACAGTGGCGTAGCCAAGGGGGGGTATGTTGAATAAGGATACATTGACTGGTTATCTCAAGCTAAAAAATGAGCATTGATGAACATGATTAATAAAATTGAGAAAAATATTCTTATACTGTATCGTAACTAATTTTGGAAGAGAACTGAAGGCGAATTTTTTAAATAAATGTGAGGTTAAAAATGTTGATTTATCAATAGTTATTAGGGCATCTTAGTTACGCATGGTCGAAAAAATGTGAAAAATTTCTTGTTTGCAGAGTTTGTAAATTTTCTCGAGTTTAAATTTTTTACATTTCTGGAGGTCAAGAAAGTCTTCTTAATTTCTGAGGGGTTTTTCTGAAAATATTAAAAGTCGATTTCCTCAAAAAACCCACACTTATATTTTTTGCAATTTTTTTCTCAATTTGTTCTATCATAAGGAAAATACCTTGTGAGTTTTATGCGGGCTATATAACTTTTGTGGCCAGAAGAATTTTTTTTCATAAAATCGAATTTTCGCATTTTCTTGCAAACAACAGCAGATACGAAAAAATGTGAAGAAAATAATTGGCACAATTAAAAAAGTTCTACAAAAAGTTCTTTTACTCATTTATGATATCTTGTACCATTTCCGAGAAAAATAAAAAAATTCAATTTTCATACAAAAAATTCTCTTGACCACAAAACTCGTTGAGCCCGCATAAAACTTATAGAATATCTATTTTATATAAATAATTTTGTTCTTAAATGAAAAAGGTGGCGTGTGCCCACTTTCACAGAAATTGCCCATATGTTTCTTGTCCTTCAACTTGTTTTTCAAATTGCATATATAAATGAACAATTGAAATTCGAAAATGTATTTATTCATTTTTTGTTATCATTCTGTGATAGTTCAATGTCTCTATGCAAATTTAGGCCAAGGGTCTCGGCAGCTTGCTCCGCGGCTTTGTAAAGGAACGCTCCTTCGCCAATCATCTCGTGGTTTCTGATCATCTTTAGGAGAGGATCTCTGCCATTCGCAACGATGTAAGCTGTACTTAAAACAATTCGGTTATGCAGACATTGGAGATTCAGAAGTCCGCGTCCGCCTTGACGGCGTGAAATGTATAATCATATGCAAATGTATAATGCATATGCATGATCTTACGCGTGGTGACATCAAGGGCCTTAAGCTCGTTCTTCGTCCATTGAACCACCCCAAACGAGTAGAGTAGAACCGGGACTGCAAGCATGTTAGTCGCAGATACCTTGTTCCACGCCGACAGATTGGAAGACCAAATCTGTCGAAGAAGATGCTTGTATCTGCTTCGGAGAGACTCCTTCACTGATGTTACGTCCTGAATGCGGCTTTGAGGCACGCCCAAGTATGTATAGGTCTCTCCAGTGTTAAGGTGAAACGGTAACTTCCTCCGATCAGTTTCTGCAAAACCACTCCCAAAATAATGCATGAATTGAAATTTGGTTTTTTGCATTGTAAAAAGGGGGCCGAAACCGATGGTGGACATCTCTTGAAAATAAAAATTATTAACATTTTTTTATTTTTTTATTAACAAAACCTTAGATCATCTAATTTTAACCATTTCTGATGCTCCAAATAGGAGAAGTCCACCATGCGGAAATTAATACTGAACATGATAAGTGTAAAAAAAGATTGAATAATTCGTTTATTTAAACAAAAGTTTGCAGAAACTGAAGCAAAATAAATCCAGAAAAATTCTTCAAGAAACCGGTTTTTAGTTCCTGGATTTACAGCCAGAGGTCACTACCGATCTATTCTTGTTTCGTGGATCGTATCAAAGATCGTATATATAATTATTCTTATTTATTTATGAATTAATAAGCTCGAACTGGATAGTTGAACATTTCTTAATCCATTTTTCCATTTTTTTTCTTACTTGTAGAAAGAAAAATGGAATTTTATCCGATCTTTGCGAAAAATGTAATGTCGGTAATGCTTGGGCACCACACGCCTCATCTCTGGCACAACTTCAGCGAGATGAAGCTTACGCTTATGATTGTATGCATGAAAAACTATATCACTATATTATTGCATCACAACCTTTCCAAATATATTGAACAATACTCAGCTCTTCACATCGGGATAACATTGAAAAATAATAATAATCTAATTTTCCAATTCTTACTTGATCAATTTGCGCAGGCTTCGGAAAATAACAGATTCCTTTATGCAGAAATACTAAAAAAATAATGCGAGGATAGTACTTTTGTTTATTGGATTAACAAAATTATACCCATTTCTGAGGTGGACCTCTCTTGAAAATGAATAATATTGAAAACTACACATTTTATAAGAACGAAATGTGAGTGGTTTTTGGTCAATTAATTCATGGACAGGTTTTGGTAAAAATGTTTTAGTTTCTGCAGAAACACTCAAAGAATAATGCGAAAAAAAGTACTTTTGTTTATTGGATTAACAAAATTATACCCATTTCTGCGGTGGACCTCTCTTGAAACTA
>CAKNXH010040077.1:0-20109 GCA_932178445.1 Andricus quercusramuli
TTTTTTTAAGGAAGACTTGGAAAAGGGTTTCGAGATGTGACAGATCCCTCTTCTGTGAGCAGTCATTAAAAAGCGTATTTATTAATGGGAGACTTGGAAAAGGGTTTCGAGATGTGACCAATCACTCTTCTGTGACCAGATACTAACAAGTATTTTTTAAAGGGAGAGCTGTAAAAGGCTTCGAGATATGATAGTTTACGAGATGTTAACCAATGAAGTTTTCAATATTTTTCAAAGCAATGCTTACTGCCAAAAAAGGTGAAATGCGAAAAGAAATTTCGGTAATGACAAAATTTTCCGTACTAAAAAATCGAAGTGCGGCAAAATTTGCCGTACTAAAAAATTTAAATCTGGCAAAAAATGCCGGACTACAAACGTGAAATACGGCAAAAAATTCCGGACCACAAAATTAAAATACGGCAGAAAATGCCGTATCTGTATACACTACGTTTTGAAAAAGTGTCTATAATAAATATTGTTACAAGGTTGTACTGAAAATTATGCCTCATTTTCGTAAATAATGTACTTTCAAAGTAAAAAAAATATTTACTGCGCAAAAAAAAGCAATTAATAATTTTATGATTTTAGTTGCAAAAGTGTACAGTTTCGTGAATATTACCCATGTTGAAATAAGCTACCGTCGGCTATATCGCCATACATGTACGGCGAAATAGCCACTCAGTTTTTTATTAACTGCAACAGCTTAGCGAGGAAATTTCGGGAAAATTTTAATTATAAACAAAGTTTAATACTTGCAGAGCCGAAAAATAATAATAGTTCCAAATTTTCAAAAATTGGACATGGCATAGTTGAACTCTAGGGCGACGATGTGTCAATAGTGGTACGAATAGCAATACTATTTCCATACCTGTCCTTAATAGCACGGCACGTTTCTGGAAGGTTCCCGGAACATTCCGCGTGAGCTTTCAGAAAGTTCCAGGGGAACGTGTAAAATTTCCGCCGCTCCGAAGCGTTCTAAACCTAAATTACCATAATTTATTATTATCAATAAATATCGCGTAAACCGTACGATCTCAGTGGAACATTGCTGGAAGGTTTCCAAGCGGCGGACATTTCACACGTTCCGGGAACGTTTCGTGCTATTAGGGTTAGTGGTACGAATAGACATTTCGTTTTTTCAATTGAGAATTGATTTTCTTACCTTTTGAACTTTTTCCATTACCGTCCATTAGAATAACCCAAGGATATATTTGACTTTCTTCAATAGAATAAACGATTCCAGTTCTATCGTCAAAGGTTAGTAGATGTCCATCGAAAGTAACGAGTTCCGAAAACTCCATACCACGTCCTCCCATGGCCAATGATGATGATAAAATAACGTCTCGATTATCCCACGTTACAGAGAGTGAGTTTGTTAAAGGTACCCAGAGAAGATGTCCTGTTTTGAAAATGCTATACCACTCATCTTTTTTTTGTAAATTTTTCGATCGCTCGTCAAGGTCACTAATTATTGCTATCTTATAATAGACACCGTTCGTTGTTTCAACGGGTTTCGTAATAGGATAGGTTTTGTTATATTTGTAAAAACGACATAAAGGTACAGAATAATCAACAGGATGAAAACAAATTGCATTGTAAATGGAAGGGAAAATGTATATAAATGTCAACCCTGCGAATATGACAATAAAAACTATAAATTGTTTTTGAATTCTGAAGGTACTACTTCCTACTTTATAAACGTGCGGCATTCGCAAAGATTTCCTCCAATCTCGCTTCAACATTGCTCTTTATATTAGTTAAAAAATTATTTCACTGTACGTATTTATTGTAATCAATTATAGAAACTTCTGTACTGAAATGCAACACACATTCAGTACCTACAGTAATGAACACTTGTATACTTTATTCAATATTCACATTTTTCAAACTTGTCTCGTATTACATATTGCATTAATAAACATGACTTCAGACTGCATATATTGTTACTGCATTAGGTAAATTATAAAATTGTATGTAACCCTACAAGTTTACATATGTATATGTATAAAGATAAACATGTCAGATGTGAACAATCGACAAGGCCGGTAAGAGCAGAAGCAGACGACGTGTGACCAGTGTTGCCAGCTTGGTCGAGCACCATCACCGCACGTGGCTCTGTAAATTTAGGGCCCTTTCACACTACTGCAGTTCCGCAAGTTGCGGTGTTACGACCCAAGTTGGCGTTGAAATTATTGCTTCCGTTTAGCCTGCAGACGAGAACGATGATTGGTCGCTTCTTGTCAGGGCTGGTCAGTTACGCGTAACTCGAGTATTTTCTACGTATAATACGTTTTTGACGTAATATACGTCGTTATTATTGGTTATATAAATGGGGCGTTATTTCTCAAGTGTACCCACTCAGAAAGTCGAAGTTGTCTGATCTAAGTTAAACTTTGGCAAAGTGTTGTGCTATTGGATGGTAGTATATGGGGACAAAATTTGGTCATTCGGATAAGTATTGGTCGAGGGGGAGGGGGTAAAAGTTTTGGGATTTTCGTGGATATCGTGTATTTCGGTAATTTTTAACTCTTCTAATAGCGATGAAAAAAATTTTGTCTAGTACAGTTTCGATAGGGGTTTTCACGCCCTTTCGATTGGTGCTACGCATTTTATCGAAAAATAAATATTTGACCTTCAAAAATAAAGGTCAAAAATAAATTTCACTTTTATTGAAATACGACAGGTTTTTTTGTTTTTTTTTTGTCTTAAAAGAAAGCCCAGGTTTTTCCCTATAAGACCATGTAGATTAGAAAGTGGGATTTAAATTTTTTAATGTATGAAAATAAGCGTCGAGTACTCCGGTACGCTCGTGACACTAGCGCTAGAGCCCGGCAGCGCACCGTGGTGCCTTCATTGTATTGTTTTTTTTTCAAAAGTAATAATATATACTAGTATATTTGAACGCTCTCTGTATTTTGCAGGGTTGAGACTGCCATTATTTAAATGCCTGCATTACGTTCACTGATGAATTTTGAAAAAATTTTGAATTTTGGAAAATCTAGTTATTAAATAAGAGGTCGAGTCGAAAAAGTGATTTTATGGATGAAGTAAAATTGAAGCTTGGAGATTTTTTTTGCTGATGTCTGGTCTTCTATCTGCCTTTCTTTCCGCCTTTTGTTTTTTTAGTGACAGTTGTTTTCACTTTTTTTTCCAATTTTCGTTTCTTCTCTTTTGGGAAGTAGTCGCATTCCGTGGCTGAAGAAAATCTCTTCAATTGAAGTCTCCCATCTTCAGTAGGTATGAATGTATGATATTGCAAAATCCCCTTGATTGTGACTGCAGCATCGAATCTGCTTTTCAGATCTTTAGCAGTGGCTTCGTGATCTTCCTTGCTACTAAAAATGATTTCAGTTTCCTTGCAGTACTTCTTTGCCCACTGAAATAGAGATGAAGCATCTAGAATGCAATCTTCAGCGGAACACTGTAGGCTAAACCTTGCTGCATTTCGTTTAACATTCGCCCCTATGCCATCACATGCACCCTTCATGAGCGGTAGGATTGTAATGCTACTCAGCTGAGATTCCTAAATCTGCCTTGTGAGCTAGGATATTAGCAAAATTGCTCTTGTTCTTAAAATGCTGACCTGCTCCATCTGAGACGTAGTACACCTTTTGGACTGAGAAATTTGCCTTAAGATAATTCAGAATTATCTGCTGGTACTCATAAACGGTAACAGTGTCATGACTCAAATTGTCTGATATGATTGCCATGCTTTTGTGCTTGAGTTCTCCATCTTTTACATAATAAATAACTACTGTGAATATTGTGGCCTGATCATTATTCCAGTGAAATACTTGTGCCGAGTTTTGGAGCACAAACTTAAAGTTCTCAGCGAAATCAAATGAGATAACGAATTCACCATTTTTCAAAGTTATCTTTAGATTTTTGAAAAATAATGACTGCTCTGTAGCAAAGAAATGATGCGTTCTTAGCTTCAGCAACGCTTCACAAAGCTCATTCACAAATTCATCAACATTCAGCATCAGCGTCTTTAAAGTACATCTGTCAGTCTGCAGCCAAGAATCAAATTTGATTTCTTCCAAATCCTCCTGATCGAAAGCTTCAATCAAGTTATCTTTAATTTCAGTAATACCCGGGCAATTTTGGCATTTTCCTAATTGGCAGGAACTTGTCGCATCAGGGCATACAGTTAACTTCAAACAATCGTGATAAACAGTTGAAATTAACTCTGAATCGTTCGTTAAATATTGCATGTTTATTTCTTTTAGCATTAACTTCACGTTTTCATGGTGAACACAAACGCATACTGTGTGGGTACCGCTGCTCCCAGCCAAAACGCAATGTTTCGGTCTAAAGTTGTGTGAATTTCGTGAAGCCTATTTTAATATCTTCATGTTCTGACAGGAATTCTGCATACAATTCATTTAAATTGCACAAAATCAATCTTTTCTGAACGAGAACTTTCTTGTCACTCACTCGAACAGACACACAATACTTCATTCCAGGCATTAAGCGACTCACGTCGTCACGCTCATAAAATTTGGATACGAGGTCTTCAGTTTCAAGACCCAAAGGCTTTCCTCTTTTTGGCGTAGGCAGAGTTAAAATCCCATTGTTAGCAACAAACTTTTTCGCATTTTTAGCTTGTTCGGATGTCTCGAATTCGACCATTAGTTGTCTGCGACTCCAAGACTTTGGAGCAAGTGTGAGAAGTTGAATTTTCCATCCATAAAACCACCTTTTCGACCCGACCTCTTATTCAATAACTAGATTTTCCAAAATTCAAAATTTTTTCAAAATTCATCAGTGAACGTAGTGCAGGCATTTAAATAATGGCAGTCTCAACCATGCAAAATGCAGAGAGCGTTCAAATATACTAGCATATATTATTACTTTTGAAAAAAAAACAATACTATGAAGGCACCACGGTGCGCTGCGGGGCTCTAGCGCCAGTGTCACGAGCGTACCGGAGTACTCAACGCTTATTTTCATACATTAAAAATTTGAATCCCACTTTCTAATCTACATGGTCTTATAGGAAAAAACCTGGGCTTTCTTTTAAGACCAAAAAAAAAAAAAAAACCTATCGTATGTCCAAAAAAAGTGAAATTTATTTTTGACCTTCATTTTTGAAGGTCAAATATTTGTTTTTCGATAAAATGCGTAGCACCAATCGAAAGGGCGTGAAACCCCCTATCGAAAGTGTACTAGACAAAAATTTCTTCATCGCTATTAGAAGAGTTAAAAATTGCCGAAATACACGATATCCTTGAAAATCCAAAAACTTTTACCCCCTCCCCCTCGGTCAATAATTATCCGAATGACAAAATTTTTTCCCCATATACTACTATCCAATAGCACAACACTTTGCCTAAGTTTAACTTAGATCAGACAACTTCGACTTTTTGAGTGGGTACACTTGAGAAATAATGCCCCAAATATACTGGTATGAAGTAATATTCATTATGGTTCCCGGGAAATAGATATGTTAGAATTTCCTGGCTAATTGTAATCTGACTGATTATTTACATATATTTCTATATCCATTGAAGGGTACTTATTATACATTATATTCATAGAGAGAGAGAGAGAGAGAGAGAGTATTTGAGTTAATTTCTGCTTTGATTTTGTATCATAAATTTTTCAACCAAATGAAGTTGACATTTTAGTTCTTAACCTCGACGCATCCTATAATAACTCGGCCCCCCCCCCCATTAAAAGAGTGTTTTACATGAAAACATCCTTTTTTTAAATTATTTATTATTTGTAATTCATATTGTAAGTTCCCATATCATAGATATCTTGTCCTGTATTTATTATTATAATTATTCGTTTATTTATTAACTATTTATAAGGTTCTCAATGAATATCTGGAGATTAATATTCATCAGATACCCCTTCCAGGAATCGTCCTTCAGCCTGATCCCTGTTCAGTCTTCACGAGGATACGAACACAATTTTAATCGATCCAAGTGGACTATTTTTGAGGTCTTATCACTTATTTCAATAAGAGCGTTTCTTTCCCCAAGAAGTTTTTCGAGTACGTATGGGCCAACATAGTAAGGACTGAATTTCTTACGATGTCTTATTTCTTTCCTAAGATAAACTTTTGAACCTTCTTTGAAAAACTTCGGATTTATTTTATGATCATAATATTCTTTTGATTTTATTTTTGCCTGATGCAACCTATCTATCTATACTTTGAACATGAACTAAGTTATTTTGCAATAACTCTTTGCTTATTTCTAATTCTAGATTTCCATCTGCGGAAATGAAATGAACTACGTGACCATGGCCCATAATAAGCTTGTCCTTACTATTGATCACACAAACGTCTGTGATTGTCAAAACGTTGCTGGTCTTATCATGCCTAATTCACTAGGATGCGAGATTGCTTGTACCTTGTAGTATTAGTGTGGAGGGAAGGTATTAGATCCGGGCTCCTACATAGTTAAACTGCAGACACAGGTTCGTGCATCGCTTAAGTTTATTGAATTGAAACCGGATTCATGCTCGGAATCTCGGGCCCCGTTTTCCAAAAACAGATGTCTTGTCTGCCTTCCTCGATCGACGGCTTCACCTTCCTGATCAGGAGGTACACCAGAGGGTTCTAGGCCGTGCACTGCCTCGGACACTCCAGCCAACCCCAAATCAGTAGACAGAATACCGCTAATCGAATTGTAATTAACCGGGTAAACTACTCCCCTTTTTTTTGTCACGCAGCTATTTAACTGGGTACACAACCCTTTTTCCGGCACACATCCATTTATCCGGGTACACAACCCTTTTACCGGCACACAGCCATTTTCCGGGTACACAACCCTTGTACCAGGCACATAGCCATTTATCTGGGTACACAACCCTTTCACAGGCACACAGCCATTTATCCGGGTACACAACCCTTTTACAGGCACACAGCCATTTATCCGGGTACACAACCCTTTTACCGGCACACAGCCATTTGTCCGGGTATACACGACCCTTTTACAGGCACACAGCCATTTATCTGGGTACACAACCCTTTCACAGGCACACAGCCATTTATCCAGGTACACAACCCTTTTACAAAAATCCTGTATACTACATCACACGTGTCAAAACTTACTAGCTGATTTGACAAAGCGGCGCCAGCACCCTCCAAAATTTCAAAATTCAAGAACTTGACAGAAATTCTTCCAGATTAGTGTCTTTTTACGCCAGAGACAATCTTATCCACCATGAACAGAGGCAAACAATACAAACTCGCGACCTCCAGAAATCGGAGCAGATTTTCAAAACATCTGTTCATGAGGATGAGACTCATCACTAACATTATTACAATTCTTTAAAAGTACATCTGAATTCCTGAGATGAGTCGGAACTAAAACATTACAATCTGTAAACGGAAAGACGACTATAACATGTGAATATGCCTTAAAACGAATACATTGAATACATTTGAACTCCTTTTGCCTATCGACAAAGATATTATTCTGTTATTAGCACCCTAGATGCGGCAAGGGTCAGGAGTGGGGACGCCGAAAATATAATATATTTCGGCGTCCCCACTCAATATAGGCACCTCAATATAGGCTAGAAAGTAATGACATATATTATATGTCACTACTTTCTAGCCTATATTGAAGTGCTGCCCTCTTCAACTTTTCATGGTTTCCATGGCAACCGCGTCAAATCGTGTGAAATGTGAATGAGTCACCGTTGGTGGTGAGAGCCCAGCGAGCAAAAAGACTCGCCAGGCTAGCTATGAACATTGGTTGAAGTTTCATACGTCTAACGTTCTAAAGTTTCTAAAACCAACATTTTTTATTTATTCTTTATTTTATTTATTATTTTTATTTTTTTATTATTTTATTTTATTTATTTAACAGCCATACCACGCTGGAAACATCAGTTCTCGTTGGATCACTAAAGTTAAGCAGTGTTGGGCGCGGTTAGTACTTGGATGGGTGACCGTTCGAGAATACTACTGCGTTCTATTGGCGTCGTGGATGTGGTGAGCCCACACTTGTAGTTAGTTACTACAAGAAATTATCCACCTAGAAACACTACCCGAATCGGGTAGTGTCACACCTACCCTGAAAGAGAAATGGCTTTAATGGTATACAATGGTATACATTAGCTGAAATTTTCCCAGCGTCACCTGGAATTTTAAGAGATTTCATAGAATTTAAAGAAATTTTGAAAGACTTTAAAGGATTGCAAAAGATCTTGAAGTAATTTTAAGGAATTTCAAGATATTTAATGAGATTTCAAAAATTATTAAAGGATTTCAAGAGATTTGTAGTGTTTTTAAGAAATTTTAAGGGATAAAGAGACTTTAAAGGATCTAAAAGAATTTTCAAGGGATGCTAATTGATTTTAGGGATTTAAAAAGAATTTTAAAAGAGTTGAAAAAGAGCTTTTTCAGACATTTCACAAGATTTAAGATATTTTAAGTGATTTTAACAAATTTGCAGGAATTGGAAGAGATTTAAAGATATTTCAAGAGATTTTAATGAACTCCAAGAGATTTTGATATTTTTCAAACAATTTTAAGAGATTTACAAAGGAATCTTAAAATTTTTTTAAATCTCCTGAACATATTTTGAAATCTCTTAAAACCCCTTAGAATTTCCATAAAATGGTTCAAATCCTTTAAATCTTCTGTAAATCTCTTAAAATGACTTAAAATATAATTCCATCAAGTCACTTAAAATCTGGTGAAATCCTTTAAAATCTCTTAAAATCCCTTAAAAATCCTGAAAGTCACTAGAAATCTTTTAAAATCCCGGGCAACGCTAGGTAAATTTCTGCCAGTAAATAAATCAAAAAAAGTGGTTTTGGGAACTTTTTTCATATTCTTAATACAATAAATGTAAAAAAAGCTCATCAGACTGAATGTCTCAAGCTTCAACCCAATGCCATGAACTATTCCCAAGGCGGCAGAGCTGAATAAGAAATGAGACTAACGAAACAGATAAAAAAGTAATGAGTAAGAAGTGAAAAAATGTGGAAAATTAAAATTCACAAATTATTTAATTTTCCATAACTCTTAAATTCTCAACATTAATATTAATTTAATTTCAAATTATCGAATATAAATATTTTAATTATAATTATTTTGACTCACATAATTAATTAATCGATTAAGAAATTATTGCGGCTAACCAAAAATACCCAAAAAATAAATACCATATGCACAAATAGATGAAAAATAAAAATACCGAATTGTAAAATTAAATAAAATTATTTTTACATAAATAATTAGATAAATTAATTATTTTATATATATATATATATATATATATATAAACATTGAATAATTAATTCATCTAATTATTAAAATTAAATTAATTTTAGGAAATTTTATAATTCGATAAATTTGGATATTGGAAATTTAAACATTTGTCCATTTATAATTGGGTCCCATATTATTTTCGGCAATTACTTCCTCATAGAGGAAGCTTTGTAGTGGTGTCAATTATATAATTTGACGTCCTGAAAAATTGTCCGGTAGTGTGCATGTGTGAGTGTATGTATGTCAAGCTTTTTACGATCCTGCAATATGTGGTGAACGTGCACAGATAAAATGATAAAATTTGGCATACTTATTCCACTATACATATACCAAGTTGAATTTCTTACAAGGGTTTTACAAAATATTTTAAAACTAATTGAAAAATGTTAATTAATAGATTAAATCTTTCAAATCATCTTCTTTGGGACTAATAAAAAATACCGAAATAATAATTATATATACTGAATCTAAACAATTCAAAGAATAGATTCAAATAAATATTATTCTACTTTAATGAAAAAATTTTTGGTCGAACGAAATATTTTATTTATTTGCCAAATTAAATCTCTACCTATAATTTGAGTAAATGAAGCATTATTTGAATTAGTGAAGTAAATGACAAGTAGACGGCAGAGAAATTAAGCAAAATTTGTTTTATTTTGATGTGTCTTATTTTATAATACAAATTTACGTATATTAGGTTTTTTCAATATATTAAAACAGATTTGGATTGTTTCTTGGCTTCAACGGTGGAGAGTATATTAGAAGAAATTAGAAAGAAGACTGTTATTTGTATCATAAATAGTAAAATTTAATTTAAAACTCAGTTGAATAAATAAAATGAAATTACTTTTAACCAAGTTTCAGTTAAGAAAATTAATTCTCAAGCGAAAAATAATAATTTACACAAAATAGTTCAATTTTCAACCAATAACCATCCAAAAAGTTGAATTTTTAACTAAAAGAGATGAATTCTCAACCAAAAACGTTACTTTTTTACAGAATGATAAATTTTTAATCCAGAAGGACAAATTATCTATAAAAAAAAGATAGTTCAACAAAACAGTTGACTTTTCGACCAAAATAGATGACTTTTTAACAATATAGTTGAATTTTCAACAAAATAATTAAGTTTTCAACCAAAAAGTGGAATTTTTAACCAAAAGAGATTATTTCTGAGCCAAAAATTTAACAGTAGACTTTCCATTAAAAATGAATCAGCCTCCAAACAAAGAAGATCAATTTTCAACCAAAAAAGATTACTTTTCTACTAAACGATGAATTTTAAATACAAAAAGACGAATTCTCCATAAAAAAAGAAAGTTCGAAAAAAGTTAAGTTTCAACTAAGAAAGATGAATTTTCAACCAAATAGTTGACTTCTCACTCACTGAGCGAAGAATTCCCCAGTGGTTCGGGTTTACGCCCCAATAGTTGGGGTGGTTTCTCTTTTTTTCTGTCTCACACGAAGGATTGGTGCGCTCGCACCAACGAGTCGTGCAAGCACCCCAACCAATGTGGTGCTCACCCGAAGCAGCAGCGGCCGAACTGGTGGGGTGCGCGCCCCAATGGTTGGGGAGCTTGCACCTATGATTCGGGAGATTCGAGTCGTCCACCGTGTTGGATGTTGCGCGTTCGACGTTTGCGCATGTTCGTTAATGGCCGCAGCTGATAAACATATCAGGCTCTTCCCGAATATCACTGTTTCTAGTTTATGTCAATTTTATTATTCATGTGCGAGATGTCAGCGGAATACAGTGTAAACTAGTTATCTGGTTTTTCTTCGGATAATCATTCACGAAGGTTCATTAACGAAGAATTATTTCTGCATATATACAGAAATAATTCTGGAGCAAAAATAAGGTTTTATATTTCTCTTACCTTCGTTAATGATTATCCAAAGAAAAACCAGATAACTAGTTTACACTGTATTCCACTGACATCTCGCATATGAATAATAAAATTGACATAAACTAGAAACGGTGACATTCGGGAAGAACCTGATGTTTATCAGCTGCGGCCATTAGCGAACATGCGCAAACGTCGAACGCGCAACATCCAACGCGGTGGACGAATTGAATTTCCCAAATCATAGGTGCAAGCTCCCCAACCATTGGGGCGCGCACCCCACCAGTTCAGCCGCTGCTGCTTCGGGTGAGCACCCCAATGGTTGGGGTGCTTGCACGACTCGTTGGTGCGAGCGCACCAATCCTTCGTGTGAAACAGAAAAAAAGAGAAACCACCCCAAATATTGGGGTGTAAACCCGAACCACTGGGGAATTCTTCGCTCAGTGCTCAAAAAATGTATTTTCGATCAAATATTTGAATTTTCAGGCCGAAAGACAATTCCTTTAGAAGACACTTCAATTTTCAACCAAATAATAGAATTTTTAACCAAAATAGATGAATTCAACTAAAAAGATTTTTCGAACAAATAATTTAATGTTCTACAAAAAATAGAATTTTCAGCCCAAAAAGACCAACTATAAAAAAACTGCTGAATTTTCAAGCCTAAAAATGTATTCTCAACCAAAACGTTAATTTTCAACCAAATAGTTTTATTTTCTATAAATATAATAGAATTGTTAACCCAAAAAGACGAATTTCTAACAAAACGGTTGAATTTTCAAGTTAAAACGATGAATTTTCTACAAAATAGTTGAATTCTCAACTCGAAAATATTATTTTCAAAAAACATTCAATTTTCAACCAATAATGAAATAGCTAAATTTTCAGTTCAACACATTATTTTGTAACCAAGACAAAAGGAATTTTTAACAACAAGCGTAAAGTGTCCGTGCATAAAATTAATTTTTAATAAAACAATTGAAATTTCAATCAATCAGTTGAATTTTAAATTGAATATATAAATTTTCAACCAAACACTAGAACTTTTAAACAAAAGAGTTGAATTCGGAACTAAAAATAAAATAGTAGACTTTTTAAATTAAAAGAATTAACTTTAAATAAAAAAGACAGTTTTTCTACTAAAAGACGATTTTTCAATGTTGTTCATTATTACGAACAAATATAATTGTCTGAACAATTTATTATTATTGTTAATAATATTATCATTAAACAATGCTAGAAATCGTGGTTTCTCCTGAAAATTTCAACTTTTTGTTCCCTTTTTAGTTGAAGTGAGTTGATAATTATTTAATCTGAGAAAAAGTAATTGTTTAAACGAATTGTTTTTATTAATAACTATTCTTATCTATATTAATGCCAGATAGCTGCAGTTTTTTCTCAAATTTTTAATTTTTGTCCTCTTTTTGAAATATTCTTCGAATTTTCTATATTGGTCATATTAAATGTAAATTTTCCATGAAGTAGTAACTAAGAGACTTTTTCTTAAAATTAAAATTAATATTTATTATTTGTTTTTAGATAAAAAGTCACAGGAAAGCTGAAAATTTCAGAAAAACCCGCAACTATCTAGCGTCATTATGTAGAAGAAGATACTAATAAAGAATAATAATAATTAATTACATTTGTTAAATATAATTAATTTTTACCACATTCAATAGAGCAAATGAACCTTTCAGCAAATAAAATTTAAATTCAGTAGTTGAATTTTCAACCAGAAAGAGTAATTTTCCACAAGAAAAGACGAATTTTCAACAAAGCAGCTGAATGTCCCACTAAGAAGATACATATTCAAACAAATAATAATTGTATTTTCAAATACAATGAGTAATCTCTGACTGAAATATTTTAATTTTCAATTAAAAATACATTTTCAACCAAAAACAACGATTTTTCAATAACATGGTTGAATTTTCAAACAAAGAGATAAATTTGTGACTTGAAGAATCTATCTTCAACCAAAAATTGAATTTTTAACAAAGCATTTCAACTTTCTGCGAAGTAGTTCAATTTTTAACTATTGATAACGAATTTTCAATTAAAAATGGAATAGCTACATTTTGAGTTAAAAAATGGATTTTCCGCAAAAAAAGCAAACGAATTTTCAAGAAAATAGTTGCATTTTTATTTGAAAAGTGTATTTTCATTAAAAAAAAAAAAATAAATGTTGAGCAAAATTGTTAATTTTTTGAATAAAGAGATCAATTTTCAACTTAAATAATGTACCGAAAAAGGCCAATCTTCAACAAAATTAATGAATAGTTAAGTAGTTACATTTTCAACTTTCAATTTTCATTTACAATAAAAAATGGAATAGTTAAACTTTCAGTAAAAAAATTAATTTTCATCGAAAAAATGAATTTTCAAGCAAGAAGATTAGTTTTATAAACAAAAGACAAATTTTTCATAAATGACTTGAAGTTTTAACTTTAAAATATCATTTTCAACAAAAAGAATTCAATATTTAACTGGGAAATATAAATTTTGGATAAAAAATGGATTAATTAAAATCACAATTGAAAAAACTAAGTTAAAAAATTAATTTTCAAGAATTTAGTTAAATTCACAAAAAAAAGATTTCCAACCAATTTCGGATAACCAACCAATTGGTCCAGCGGTACAGTATATATGAAACAGAGTTATCGGAGTGATATTTAAAAAATAATTATTTATCTGTCTTCTATAGCTAATTGTGAACAAAAATTTTGAGTGTCAACTTGATTCACCTAATATTGAAGATTCTTAATAAAATTCACAAGAAAATCTTTTTTGTCTCAAGGGAAATACGTGCTAAACTTCATGGAGCTTGTGCCACTTCTAAATATCATTTTTCATTTTTCTTTTTTGTGTGATTTATTCTCGTGTGGATTGGAACAAATTTCAGAGCGTTATTCATAAGAATTCAAAACAAAATTTTTGGTTAACCGTAACACACAGTGGTATGTGAGACCTCAGGATGTTAGTGCAAACATTATTTCTGTTGAATTATTGCCTTGATTTAACTGAAAAGTTTATAATAAATTGGAAAATTCGAAAAAACGCGACTTTCCAACTCCATTAAAAGAGAAAACTAAAAACAATAATATATTGTTCGACTAATTTATATAAACATCTAGTTGCCAGCAAAAAGTATTATTTGATGTATAAGAAACAATTTGTATTCAAAACCCGTAAAAAAAAGCATAATTAGCGTCAAAAACTCGTAAAACCTAATTTTTCACTTATAGGGATTTTTTGGTACAGTATATAAAACAGACTTATGGGAGTGAAATTTGAAAAATAATTATTCATCTGTATTCTATAGCTAATTATGAAGAGTAATGTTGAGTTTCAAATCGATTGAGCTAATATTGAGGAATCTGAATAAAATTTACAAAATCGTCTTTTTTCTTATGGGAAATACGTGCTAAACTTCATGGGGCTTGCGCCACTTCTAAATATCATTTTTTTTGAATGGATCCATTTTTGTATGGATTCGAACAAATTTCCAGGCGTTATTCATAAAAATTCGAAAAAAATTTGTTTTTATTATTTGTTAATTGTACAAAAGTCCGTAATATAGAAGTTCGTAATATATCTAAATTATTATTGAAAACTTTTTAAGAAGGAAGAATAATATCGGGATTTTGAACAATTTGGACTTTTATAGAACAATAGGAATAATTTTGGATAAGATATGAAAACACAGTTACTAAATATGTACATTTTAAGGACTTATACAACAACGAATCAGTTTTCAGTCATTTAAATAAACTCTTTGATTATTGTCCTAATTATATATTTTCCCTAATTTTTAGAAGAAAAGTAGATTATTAAAAATATGGATTTAAAAATATGGATTTAAAAATCTACGACTTGGCGCCACGAAAATAAGCAGGTTTCACATCGCCTCTACAGGTATGTGCCCGTTACACTGGAATGATAGCTATATATATATTATATATATATATATATATATATATATATGCAACGACCACAATGTAGGGTCTTAGCACCCCCACACTACTTCACTCAGCAAACCAGAACCAGCGAGCGAGTTTCTAATCTATGTACGCGACCCGTGGTCGAGTAGGCGACGCAGGAGTTTCTTCTCTTGAACAAGTCGCTTCCGTATGGTCAGTCGCCATCACCGTCTAGTGACACGTTCCTCGCGGTACGCCCAATGTACCGCACTTAATTAATAAAGTTACTGTTTCCATTAATATGGATTTTCCCTAATGTCTCTCACCACTCATTAACCAGCGGACGTAGGCCGCTTATTATATTATTGCCGTAGAGCATTTCATCCCTACAAATGGTGACCCCGACGTGATACGTCGAAACGTGGTGTGGCGTCAAGCCAAGTTTAAATTGATTCTGAATTCTATCATGGATAATTACCACTAAATAATGTGATGGCTACCATCTTCGACGCTCAATCCACCGAGCAATTTTATAAGGACGATTGGAATTTTGTTGGATGTTAACGAATTGGATTGTATTTGGATTTCTTTGTTCGGCAATGGTGCCGCCATGTTCCTGCTGCCATGTAAGAGAACTTCAACTCCAATAATTTTTGTAAGCTCGGAAAAACCTCCAAAGGTATTATATGTACTTATATTATTAAGGTATTCTCTGTAAGTGGTCGTTGTATTTCGAAATAGGCGCGATTTTCCGGGAAGTGCGCGGTAGAAAAATGTTGTGATTTTTTTCCTTCCATCGATCCGCGAATGTTAAAGTGAATATAAAAAATATGTCATCGGGACATGACAACAACACGTTGTACCTCGTATCAGAAAGTCTCTTTTTCTCAAACGTCTTGTCGCGTCAATCAAATGTCGAGTTATTTCACAAATATCCAATGTTTACAGTGCTAGTTTTCTTCGCAATATAATTGAAATGTGATATATACTGCAGCATGATAGCTAGTCAATTTTTTTAAAGAAAATACCAGCGGTGTAACCCCACCTGTCAAACCTTCGAATACTCTCGCGATGTGTGTGTTCCCTTGCGATCATAGTTAATCTACGCATTATATACGATAATTCAACCTATGTTACCCGTATTTACCAAGTATTTAAACATGATTTTGAAAAATAGATCGCTCCGAAAACAAGGTTGATGACAGCCGGTGTACGCACGTTCGTGTCGGTATTTTGACATTTTAGTGCTTATGATCTCCTCGTTACTGGTTTGTGCGGTCGTTTTTGCGGTGATTTATTTATTTCTTTCTCCGTGTAACGTAAACCCGGAAAGCATGCCTAACGGGCCCAACGACGAAGTAAACCTGGGGCAAGAACTCCTCAGGGTACTCGAACAGTTAGGCGGTAATCAGGGTGAACGCGTTGATTCTTACCGAGTTCCGAAAATTCCACCGTTCTTCCGCAATGATCCGTCGTTATGGTTCATGCAAGTAGAAGCGTCATGCCGCCGCGCACGTGTCACAGACCAAGCCACCATGGCTGATTGTTTAATCTCGCATCTCGACAGCGATGTCATTGCTCACGTCAAGGACATCCTGACAACCTCACCGGCTCCCGCGGATTTGTACGACCAAATTAAAAATCGGATCGTTTCAGGATTCGCTGAATCCGCCGAGACCCGTCTCCGTCGACTCCTCAAGGGCGAGGTGTCCTTCGAAGGAAAACCATCCGTTCTTTTAAATCGGTTACGCAGTTATAACGACGGAGGTTGCACCGACGAGGTCATGAAAACTATTTTCATGGACAACCTTCCGAAGCACGTTACAGCAATCCTGGCGGGCAACGAAAACGCCGATTTACAAACTTTGGCCCGGTTAGCGGACAATATCGTAGCAGCCGTTCCGAATCCGCCTATGTCGCAACTCAACTCAGCCGCGGTCACTCAAGAAACATCTCCGGAAACGTCCGACGCGAAACTCGACTGGCTCGTTAACGAATTTAAACAATTAAAAAGTCAAGTGTCAAAACTGCAAGCCAACCGGTCACGAAACCCATCGCGTTCAGATTCGCAGAACCGGAGCAACCGCAACCGATCTCAGAGCAGAGATGGGAAAAAGTTCTGCTTTTATCATAAGAGATATGGTAATAAGGCGAAAAGTTGCAGACACAGATCATATCCATGATCGTAACACGGGACTTATCTTCCTAATAGACATAGGCTCTGATCTTTCATTATTGCCTGTAGACAAAACAGCAAAAAAACAACCAAACGACGGTATTTTATTCGCAGCAAACGACACTCGTATTTCCACATTCGGCGAAAAGCGAATTTCACCGAATATCAGCCTTCATCGTGATTTCACGTGGACCTTCTGCGTAGCGGAAGTTCCTTACCCAATCATCGGCGCCGACTTCTTGGCGCACTATCGCCTCGTCTCATTCCTGCACAATTCTCGGTTAGTGGACACAACCACCGGTCTCAGTGCTGCTGGTTTTTTAAAAAACGCAAGCATTTTCGGGGTGAGCGCTTTAGATCGGTCACAACCTTACGCGGAAATCCTGGCTGAATTTCCGAAAATAACTAGAGTCTCGCAGACACCTGAAGTCGTGACACGCGATGTGCAACATCACATCCTCACCACAGGCCCTCCAGTCTCGGAGCGCGCTAGGCGTCTGCCTCCGGATAAACTGTCCGTAGCAAAGAACAAATTTGCGCAGATGGTCAAAGACGGTATCTGTCGTCCTTCCAGCAGTCCCTGGGCTTCGCCCATACATATGACTCGGAAAAAAGACGGAGAATGGAGAATCTGCGGCGATTATCGTCAGCTGAATGCCGTGACAATCCCGGATAAATATCCAGTTCCGCACATTCATGATTTCTCGGCTCAGCTCCACGGAAAGTCGGTATTTTCTAAGCTCGATCTCGCGATGGCTTATCACCAAATACCGATCGCTCCAGAGGACATTCCAAAGACAGCCGTCATCACTCCATTCGGTTTATACGAGTACGTCGTAACTACTTTCGGCCTCAGAAATGCCGGTCAATCGTTCCAGCGATACATCTTCCGAGCGTTGGGAGATCTCGATTTCGTGTATGCCTATATAGACGACATCCTCGTCGCTTCCTCAAGTCAAGAGGAGCACGCCGAAAACCTGAAAATTGTCTTTCAGCGGCTTAAGGACTACTCTCTTCGTCTCAATGTTAGCAAGTGCCAATTCGGCAGGTCAGAATTAGAGTTTCTTGGTCACTTGATCAGTCGAGACGGTTTTAAACCGACTCCTGAGAAGGTGAAAGCCATTGCACAGTTCCCGAAACCTCGTACTGTTGTGGAACTCCGCAGATTTCTTGGCTTAGCAAACTTCTACCGGCGCAGCTTACAACATTCAGCTGACGTTCAAGCACCCTTACATTGCTATCTGGGCGAATCACGTAAAAATGATAAGACATAGATTGTCTGGACTCACGAGGCCGAAGAGGCATTCGACAAGATCAAACAGGATCTTGCCAACGCAACTCTTCTGGCACATCCCGTCATTGATGCCGAGACACGTCTCGTTACTGACGCGTCAGACACCGGAATGGGAGCTGCCCTCGAACAGAGAATTGCTGACAGGTGGAAGCCACTAGCCTTTTTCTCGAAAAAATTCACGCCTGCACAACGCGGCTACAGCGCTTACGACCGCGAACTTACCGCAGTCTACCAGGCTATAAAGTATTTCAGACACTTTCTTGAAGGTCAGAACTTCAAGGTGGTCACCGACCATAAGCCTCTGATTTACGCTTTCGTGCAGCGTTCAGAAAAAGCTTCTCCTCGCCAGCAAAGACAACTAACCTTCATCTCTCAATTCACTACAAAGCTCGAACATCTGCCTGGCGTTGATAACGTTGTGGCTGATTCTCTTTCTCGTGTGGAGGCAATAGTATTACCCACTGAATGGAGTTTGAACGAACTCGCCGAAGCGCAAAAGAACGACCGAGAACTGAAAAGTCTTCTCGATTCCTCGGATTGTTCACTGAACTTTCGGAAAATCAACTGGGATTCTGGCCAAAGTTATTTTTACTGCGATTTGACAGGCGAATCACTGCGTCCATACATTCCCTCTCCTCTCAGGGAAAAGGTATTTAAACTATTCCACGATCCAGCCCATCCAGGTGCAAAAATCACGGATCGAATCATCCGCAAGCGTTACGTGTGGCCCAGAATGCACAGGGACATCACCAAGTGGTGCAAGGCATGTTCCGACTGCCAGCAGTCAAAAATAGCGCGACATAATCATCTCGCTCCCGCTCAATTCGTAGCTCCGGACGGACGTTTCAAACACGTCCACATGGACATCGTTGGTCCACTGCCCGATAGTAACGGATTTAGATACTGCTTAACCATTATAGACCGTTTCTCAAGATGGCCCGAAGCCGTGCCACTCAAGGACATTGAAGCACTGACAGTGTGTCGAGCCTTCGTAGACCACTGGGTCTCTCGCTACGGAGCTCCTGAAACACTAACAACTGACCAAGGTAGTCAGTTTGAGTCACAGCTCTTCAAGGCACTACTCCAGCTTACCGGCATCCAACGAATTCGAACAACGGCTTACCACCCAGCGTCTAATGGCATGATTGAGCGGTGGCACCGTTGCCTAAAATCCGCAATCATGTGTCACGCGAATCCAGATTGGTCGCGATCTCTTTCAACAGTTTTGCTCGGGCTCAGATCAAACGTCATGGACGTCGGTTCATCTCCCGCGGAATATCTCTTCGGCACAACCCTGCGTATACCTGGGGAGTTCGTCCTGCCAGAGGATTTCACTCCAAATCCGCAAATGTTCTTAGAAGAGTTTCGCGAGCACATGCGATCGATCAAGCCAGTACCGGTCGGACATCACAACAAGAAACGAGGATTCGTACACAAAGATTTAAGCTCATGCTCACACGTTTTTCTTCGAGTTGGAACAGGTAAAAGATCCCTCGAACGTCCGTACACCGGCCCTCATAAGGTAATCGCCCGCACTTCGGACCGCGTGTTCGAAATTGATGTTAACGGATCGCCACGTCAAGTATTCGTAGAAAATGTAAAACCCGCTTACTTCCTTCGGGATGATTTAACTA
>CAKNXH010040088.1:0-12563 GCA_932178445.1 Andricus quercusramuli
ATTTCTAGCATAGAGCTTAAGATCATCCATGTAAAATACATGAGTTACCTTATGCTTTCGATTTCCAGGTTTGCCACAGAGGTACCCTTCGGAGTGGCGAAGTGCGAGAGATAGTGGCAATAATGTGAGGCAAAAGACGAAAAGGCTCATGGTGTCGCCCTGAAATACACCTCTCTGAAAGGTGATACTGTTAGTGATCACACGATATTTTCCAGATAAGATGGTAAATCTGGTTTTCCAAAGCGGCATTAATCTCTCTATGCATCTCACGATGTGTGGATGAACCTTCAAGCTTTCCAACAGACAGATGATAAGTCTATGAAAAGTTGAATCAAAAGCTTTTCGGTAATCTATCCAGGCCATCGATAGAGATCGTTGATAGGATGCTGCATCTTTACAGACACATCTATCGATGAGCAGATTCTCCCGACATCCTGCTAAGCCTTTCTTCGAGCCACGTTGTTCATACATCTCTCGCCACACAGGTTCAATTGTCCGAAGAATCCTATCATTTAGGATGGCTGTGAAGATCTTATACAGTGTGTTTAGACAAGTTATTGGCCTGTAATTCTTAGGGTCAGCTAAGTTGCCCGTCTTAGGCAGGAGCACTGTGCGCCCTTCCACCAACCACTCCGGAGTAGGCTCTTCCGACTTTAGATATGAGGTGAAAATCCGGGCCAGATGCTAGTAGGTTGAAGGAAACTTCTTCCACCAGAATGTCTTGATACCGTCTGGTCCCGGAGCGAAATACTTCTTTATGCCTCTTAATACGTTTTTCACCTCCTCGGTAGTGATAGGTGGGCATTCCTCCTCAGGTATCATGAGGGCACTGCACAGCTCCTTGAAGCTATTTATGTTCTTTGAGTTTTCTTTCAGTGGATGCTTGACTTCGTAGACTTTTCTCCAAAATTCTTCGACTTCCTCTGGTGTGGGTGGGTGGACGACAGTAACTGGAGGGTCTTGGAAGAGTCGAGATGGGTCAGACAAAAACTGTTGATTTTCTCTGACCCACCTCTCTCTCCGATCTAGACTTCTCCTAGCGTTAGATAGTACTCGTATTCTGTCAATAATATGCTGTCTGATGGTCAGTAGCTTTGACTTGTTGAATGTGTGATGAGGGACCCGCAGTTCGCGCGCGAACTGTCGAACCTTGGCACTGAAAGTCCTGCCAGATGTTATGTAGTCAATCACACACTGAATGCGGGACGCGTACTGCCTTGCCCAGCCTATCTTTGTGCTGAGTTGATGCATTCGTCTTTTGGTCTTATGATCAACCGTTGGTTTCGTTTTACGGTTTACATCTGCCAAAGCTCTTGCTGCATTATACACACTACAATTGATAGTCCAGAGGTCGGATTCTTCGGAAAAATCTCCATGAAGCTCCTCATCCAGTTCAGCCAGATCTTTGGGCTTGAGAGAAATCTGAATGTTGATGTTTGTCCGGGGCCTGAAGCATCGCTCTTCTTCTATTGGATGCCTCCTCGCGGTTGGTCTCAATGTCTCAATATCTCTGTTTGTTTATTTACACAGTAAAATAGATATTCAATATTTTCGCAGACGTTTATGCGAAAAATGCGAGAGCTCTGGGTGTTTCTCGCACCACAGAGTATGCAGTCGCGCCATGTAACCTTTTCGTTCAGGGGCCATACTAGTATCATAGCACTCCAGCAGGTCGTCCCTGAGTCGATCCATCCACTTAAAAGTAATGAGATTCTGCCGGTCAATCATATTGACTCCATCTTGATTGGCTCCCCCAACTCTAGAGTAGTCGGCATTGTTGTCCGACCCATTGTCGGACATAAGGGAAGTGTAGTAGAAGGGATAGATTTTAGACCAATCTATCAGTCGCGTGTTGCCTATTCAAACATACTCAGCCCACAACACCGCTCCAACGCAGGTCGCTGACCAATCTATCTAGCAATCATCCCTAGTGGAGAGCTTCACAAAGCCATCGTGCGTCAAAGTTTACCCAAAAACACACAAACTGATTGATAATCACATAGCAAGATATATGCTCTTTACACCACTCACATCCACTAAGCAAAGCTCTCCACGGAGGACCACGAATGTCCAAAATCTTTCGCTTCAGGCGTCTACCACCCCACTAACACTCTTAGTCATATATTTCTTATAAACAATTTTCCTGCACACATCTCTATCCTGACACACATCTTTTGCTTCTTTGCCAAACGCGCAAAAGCCTTCTATGGGGTCATCCATAGATTGCGTAAGGGTTATTTTTAAAACTCAGACCCCTCTCCCCCTGCGTAAGATTTTTCTGCAGTAAGTGTATGTAACTTTAACACAGGCATTTTCAAAATTTGGAACAAAATTTGTATCAAAGTTTCTGGTACATGAAAAAAAGACTTGCAAATTATCTTCATCGTATTTTTAATTGTTATGAAAATTAAAAAAGTTATGCTTTTCAACATTTAGAACATTTTAAAAAGGCCATGTCTACGTGTACCGAAATTTCGGTACAAGTAGCCAGATTTTATCGTTGCGAATGGGGGAGCTGGAAAAGGGGTTATTTGTACCAAAATTTCGGTACGTATAGCTGGATTTTTTTGGTACGCATAGACACTTTCTTAAAAAAATATAAAAAACTACTTTTCTGATAGATTAAGAATTTTCAATCAAAATTTTTACTAGATATCAAATATATTTCGAAACTATCCCAGTGAAATTTTTCGATTAGACCAAAACTCAAAAAGTTATATCATTTAAAAAATTATGCAATTTTTGTTTTGAAGAGATCCGTAAGTTTTAATCGTGATTTTTAGTACATTTTAGCAAGATCTACAGATTATCTTAATGGTATTTTTCAATTGGATACAAATTAAAAATGTTCTAGATATCTAGATAATTGATCATAAATTAGATTAAATACTTTGTTTATATCTTTTTCTGTTTTAAAGAAAACCGTCTGTGTAACTTAATTGTCGAGCGCGAATCGTGGCAATGAGAATGTAATCGTCAAAGTCGCAGGTGCTTTGAGATCGGTATTTAAAAACAAATTGAAAAACAAATCATTTTCCAATTTATGACTATAGTCTAGCAGGGGGTTAAATCACAGTTTTCGATTCAAGTTCCAATATTTATAATATTTGAAAAGATGCAGTAGATATGCACACATGCAACGTACGAAAATAAAAATATAAACAAATGATTCATAAAATATTCATGCTAACATTTGCAGTTAAGTCACTTTCATATTTTTTAACAAGCATGATGTGATATTCGATATTGATTTGCAGAAAAGCATTTATTATTCTCCAATTTGTATATGGTAAAGTTTTAATTACTTTAGGAATTACTTTTTTGTGTTTGAGTTTAATTATTCAAATATCAAAATCCGTGACAGAAATATTATAAAATCACTAAAGAGTTTTTTGCGTTCTACGTGTGTATTGGTTTTGCAACTTACTAAATAAAACCTTATGTGGGTGATTGCCCAAAAGTTTATAATTGTAGATTATGCGATTTTCAAAAACAAAAACAAAAATTCAAACTGCCTGAAACCCAAGAGAGTATGAAAATATGAAACTAAAAGATCAAGGAATGTATTTTTGATGGATATGAATATTGTCCACGTTGCTGAAGGTCGCGTGACAAACAAAGAGATTTTAAAAATCTTTTAAAAATATATGCAGAACAGATAAAAATATTAGAAAATATGGAAAGAATTTAATATTTTTACAATATATTTCACTTTGACTTTAGCATTTCAAAACATCCTTTCATCTTATAGCAGAATAAATTATTATGGAGCTTTCCCGAATATTTTATAAAAAATAGTACGCAGATATAGTGATCATCATTAACTGTTATTTGAAATTTGAATTTTCATCTTTTACTACTCAATATAAGTAATATCTGAATCTTAAATATTAAAACAATGGTGTTAATATTATTACACCAATTTTTATTTTGCAATTAATTGTTTATATGGCCATAATTACCAAATGGTTTGAATTAAAAGAAAAGATATAAGAGACAAAGTTTTTCTTTTTTATCTAATTTAAGAATCACGTTTAAAACGAAAGCTATATCAAATATACGCCTTTGTTTATAAAAATTGTTTATAACAAGAAACAATTTGAGATTTTTGAAATTCTAAAATCTTTGTAAATATCCTGAGAAATGATTTACATTTTTTGGAAACGTTTTGGTCCAATAGGTGTCGAGATATCCACACGCCGCAAATATGTCAAATATAGGGCAAATTTAATTGTTTATAAAACTTTTTAAACTAAAGGTACTCTCTCTCTCTCTTTATGAATAACAATTCCGTGCATTCTCTCTTTCTCTGATTACTCCCACGATAAAGGATTTTAACATCATCCGAATTGAAGTCCTGACCAAGTGTAATTTTATGCTTTGAAAAGACTGAATGATATCTAGGACTTCTATGAAAATTATTTTGATGTTCATCTCTCCTTAAATTAAGTGCCCTACGTGTCTGCCCTATATAAACTGCTTCATAGTCCATGCAATTAAATGTGTAAATAACACATTGTTTGACTAGCTTTTTATACCTATCTTTTCCCAATTTAACAATTATATTACTCTTGACTGGAACTGTGTAAATTTAATTTACCTAACATAGATTTTTAAGTCTTCAACATTTTTCCAAAATAAGGAAGAACAATAGTGTTAAATGTATTATAATCATCCCTACTTCTTTTATTTCGATCACTGCTTTGGTTTTTTGTATAATGTATTCTATTATTAGATTCGAGGGAAAACTAACTGTTCTTCCTGAGCAAATCGTTTTTCTGTGCCGGTATGTGATAATGTGTTCTACAAAGTCATATCTGGAAAATTTAATTTCCCTTTAGTTTCTATTTCAACAGTAAATTGTAATCTTGGGTGTATGCTCTTAAATGCATTTAAAAGAATATCAACATTATTTCTATGTACACAAAGTGCTGAATCATCAATATCTCTTGCATAAAAATCAAGATTAAAATCAATTTTTGCAAAAACTTCATTTTCTAAATCCTCCATAACTATTTCAGATAAAATAGGAGATTCTTCAATTTAAAAAATACCGAATAAAAAACATGTTTTATAGCATCAGGGAATTTTTTTTAGGAATTTCGGTATGAATTTAAATCAAATTCCATTGTTTTTTTTATGGCAATTTCAACTCTTTTATAAGGAATGTTTGAAAACATGGCTATTATGACGTCAAAGGAGACAAAAATGTGATCAGAAGGTATTTTAAAATCCACAATTAACTTTAAGAAGGCAATACTATTATTAATTGATGTTTTTGAAATTATTACTTGATGTTTTTGAAATTTTTATGGATTATTTCATGATTTTACTGGGTTATTCTTCCAATATTCTACTTGGAGAACCTATTGTCGAAATAATTGGTCGTAAAGGATAGTGAGTTTTATGGGTTTTTACAAGGCCATAGACTAAGGTGAAATTAGTATTACTTATATCAATATCACATTTTTTAATATTATCACCCAACAATTTTTCAATTCTCATTCTCTCTCAAACTTTAAAATATGAAACCTTTTTTTAATATAAACGTCTCTAAGAATCGCTAATATAATACTCCCTCTATCAGATTTCGTTATCAATAATTTTCGATGATTTTGTAAGCAAATTTTTGTAACAATTAAACTCTCAT
Source organism: Andricus quercusramuli (assembly GCA_932178445.1). Lineage (NCBI taxonomy): Eukaryota > Metazoa > Arthropoda > Insecta > Hymenoptera > Cynipidae > Andricus > Andricus quercusramuli. The sequence continues at coordinate 5,651 of CAKNXH010040088.1, forward strand.
TTAATTATATTTCTAACCAAGTTTGTGGATTTATATCATTGTGAAATAATCACATTAGAAACATGTAGAAACCAGGGGTCTGGCTAATCTTGAAAAAGAACCGAATTAATGTTTAAATGTAACTTTTGTACTTATTTTCTCAGCCACGTGTATCGAAATTTGTTGTTTCTTTTTATGATACTTAGATCCGTTTATTAAAATGAGACAACGGGTCAGAATTTAGCTGACATTTCTATTTAATAAAGGGTTTTTTGAGCAAATTTAGTTTCATTTTCACCAGAATACTTTTTCAGATCTCCTATTGGTGAACATATTATTTTAATTAAATCATTCTATGTTAAATAATTAGGATTTCGTAAAAATGGTTAATTTTCACGATATAGATTATACTTAAAAACTTCCAGAGTGGAAGAATTTTAAGCTATAATTCTGTGATTTTTTAAAGTAGGATGCACAAAAAATGTAACACAATTAAAAGTGTACAATTTCATAATCACACCCGTTCAATAGGTACCATGTATTTAAAACTAATTTATAATCTGCTATTTCTTTAAATAGAACAGAACACCAAACAATTCAAACTTTTACAGTAACAAATAAAAATAAACGAAGATTTCGCAGTGCTGCTGGTTTATAATATTAATTGCTGGCAAAATTGTCATCTTTGTATATGTATGGCTCATTCCAAAGGTTTTTTTTTATCAGTTACGCAGCCATATCAGCATGTGCCCAAGAAACCTAAAAAAAGAAGTATTATATTTTTCGAATCAGAACTTCAAGTGAACTTTTTTTTAATTTGCTTTCTTTTCGTCAATTTCACTATTATTTTCAAACCTACATAAAAACAATTCCTAACGGATTTCAAAGTTTAATGGCTGAATTTTTTTAATTAGCCTTTACACAGTTTGCATGATTTATTTTTAAAAATATTGCATTTATATAAAAATATTCTACAGAAAAATTATATATTTCATAAAAACTGCAATTATTTCGTGTTGAACATTTTTCTCTACAATCAATAGTTTTGGGAAAAAAACAATCTTTATTTTATAAAATTGTTGACTTTTGCTTTTTTTGTATTTTTTTTCGTAAGGAATGTTTAAAAAATGCCAGATAGTAATAAAAAAAAATTTGTTATAGTGTCTGTATCGATAGAATGTGTGTTCGTGAATTTAAATTGTAAAGAATAAAGGAAATTCGCCTAACAGTTTTTCGCAAGTAATTAATAACTTACGCCAAACAATGTTGTACTAATGAGTTGTATTTTTATGAAATACACCACTTCTCTGTAGAATATTATTAAATAAAACAATATTTTTCAAAATAACTCATGACAAACGTGAAAACAGAGGTAATTCAAAGAATTCACTGTATCTTGACATACGCGTACGGTAAATATTTTACCTAAAATTACTCTTAGAAAGGAATAAATGCAGCAATTAAACATGAATTGCCTTCTTATGCAGGTTTGAAAATAAAAGTGACATTGACAAAAAATCAAATTAAAACAAAAATTTCACGTGAAGTTCTGATTGAAAAAATCTAATAATTCGTTTTCAGGAGTTTTTTGGGCACCTACTATAAGGAAAAAATCGCCAGCTAAATCGCTGACAGAGTCTAGCAGAAGTTTGGCTGGAATTTAAACAAATGGTGCAATTGCAGAATAGGGGCGTCACCTTTGTTTTGGCTGGGAAAATTTTTTTTATTGACAACAAACTATTAGAATCTTTAATTGAACGATAAATGAAGCGATTTGATGAGGGAAAGGTTTTAAATTATTGTTACTCTTGTTACTACGTTGTGTCAAATATGGGTCTCTCACGATATCGGAATGATCATATTTAACTCACCGCTTAGGTGCTTTTAAACATCCGTACGGCCAGAGACACTGTAAACTGTAAATAATTAAAATTGAATGGTTTTTTAGTGAATCAAAATGTATTTAGATATTTTTGTATGCCAACATAAGCTATTATATCGACAAAAAAAGAAGAGATTCACGCACATCAGCTGCCAGTTGAGACGGGAGGACGTCCTTGGCTATCGATGGCAATCAAGATATGTATGTCACAAAAATAAAAAATAGATATGTAATGGTCACAAAAATAATTTTGATTAAACCCCTACCCCTTTCCAACGTCTCGTGGGGCGGGAAGGCACCCTTTTGACTGGTCATAAAAATAATGTTGATCAAATCCCTACCCCTTTCCAACGTCCCGTCTCCTCCTGTCTCAAGTGACAGCTGATGTGCGCACCTAAACGGTGAGGTGAATATGATCATTCCGATATCGTGACAGTCCCATATTTGAAACATCGTAGTCACAAAAGTAACAATAATTTTAAACGTTTTCCTGATCAAATCGCTTCATTTATCGTTCAATTACAAATTCCAATAGTTTGTTGCTGAAAAAAAAATTCCAGCCAAAACAAAGGTGACGCCCCTATTCTGAAATCTATCCAAAAAAGTATTCGGAATAGCCCTTATAAATATAAGACAGTGAGGAATCTTAATAAAATTTTCAATAATTCAAATTGATTGTTACTTTTTTTTATTCCTTTGCAAGAACACGGCAGCAGGACACCCAATCTATTACTGAGTGCTTCATTTTTTACTTTAGGACGATATTTTATACTCAGGGATCGTGCCTAAATTACGTAACACTTTTTGGGGGGGCGGAGGGGTCTAGCTTAGTATTACATAATGGTGAAAAAATACAGGGAAAAGTCGGAAAAAGCGTTACATGGGGGGGGGGGGGGGGGATTATCGAAAAATCGCGTTACGTAATTTATGCACGACCCCTTACTCTCGTTAAATAACTAAAATTCTCAACTATCGATATTTATATTCTTCGCTATAGTTATACCCGTTTTGAGATCCGCGCTTTTTGAAATTTGGCACACTGTTTCCTTAAAAAGAAAGGAATGCCATTTTTAATGATTTTAAATCCCTGATATATATCAGTGTTTTAAATGTATAACCTGCAATTGTTTATAATGTTTGCTGCCTATATGCATCACTTAAATTTTTTCCAGCCAAGAATTGATTATGACCACAATTCGCCGGGTAAGCAATATCCTTATAAAGAATATCTTGTAAAATTGTAAAAATAAAACGATATAGGTTATGTTTTCAAGTTCAAATGTAATACCAGAGTAATACATGTAACGCAAGAACCTACAATTATTACAAAGAATTTTCTATACAAGATTTTGCACTTCCTTGATTTTAGAATTAAGAACAGTAGCTAACAATCTTACCTATATTCCCTCAATCGTCGACGTTAAAGAGTAATTACGAAATTCCTGTAATTTGTTGTCAGAGTTTACGCTGTTTACATCGTTGCTGTATCACGTTTATCTTCTTTCCTCAAGTGCCTTCGAATCCTTTATCCATATTCGCCTTATGTACCCAATCCTGACAAACTTCCTCAAATAGAATTACAATCATTTTGTATTCCTCCGAAATTCCATCAAGGTTCCTAACAACAAACCGGAGTCCGAAGTGGTCCGAAGCGAGAAACAAGAATAATGTGATCAAAATGTCAAGACTACAATCAAATGTAGTCGCATGCAATTGGGATTTCTGTTAACATTGGAAATGAAAGTCAAGGCACGACAAACTTGTCAAAAAGACGAGATGGCTCCAGATTGCTCTGGGAGGCTGTGGGAGTCGAAGGCCACGAAAAAAGATTGATCTTGCGCAGAGCTGGTGCACGAATCGAGGAGGAAGGAAAGCAATTTTCAAATGTGGCGTATACGTATATACCTGCTACTTGGAGACTCAACCCAACTCAACCACAGGCAAACACAGACAAACACAGACTCAATGGCCGATGCGCCATTCTGCTACATCTGAATCTGATTTTGAGTCTTTACTGACTTTAGTTGCTTTTTTAGTCGACGCAACGGCCATGGCGGGTCCCGGTATGTCCTCGTCGCAGAAAATGACGACGAAGCTTTTGCGTCAGAAGGCCCAAGATTTCATGTTGTCAAGAAAACATGCCAATAACCTGGTGGATATCATCGGCCAGTGGGATGTGAGTAAAGCACCCTTTATCGCATTCAAAACCAAAATGCACGAATAATTTTGAGGTTAGGTTCTAATTTGCCTTTCTCTTGTTTGCCCTCAGGAGTCCAGTACTGCCTGCATTCTCACCCTGGAGTCGATCTTCGTCCAAGTTCTCAAGCGAGGTGATATGTACCAGGAAAAAACAATATCATTGGCCATTTCTGGTGAGTAGACAATTTTTAATTCGCAGTAATATGTCTATTGGGGACCATACGGACCCGACTGCACTGTATAAGAATTATAAGACCTACGTTTCTTGTCAAATGCCCCACATTTGAGGAATTATCATTAAGTAGAATGATTCTGTAAATTCGGTTAATTTTTAGCTGTATTTGTAGACACTCAATGACTGTATTCGGTTTCAATCTTTCAATCGGTTCAGTAAATTTTGAGGTTGAGACGGTTGAGACTAAAAACTGTTTTTGGTGTATAGAGATGCAAGAATAATGTGCCACTAAATTCTAAGAAAAAATGTGTGGTCATTTTTTAACTTTAGAAAAATGTATCTCTGTCGTTAAAATGTTGAAATTCCATGCTTCAAAACTTAGAGGTTTAAAATTAAACAATTTCGAACTCCAACCGTTAAAAGTAGAAAATGTTGGATATGAGGGATTTAAAATTGACAATTTAGATCTGACAGTCTAATAAATTGAAAAAACAAATACAGCTGAAAGCTTTCAAAATTTAAAAATAATAATTTTGAAATGATTCTAATGGTGCAATTTCAAATGACTTAATACTGAATTATAATTTCTGTCCAATAATTAGAACCAAGTCCCGAGGCAAGATACGTGAGTTGGTTGCGTAACTGTTACGAGGAAATTTGGGAAAAGCTGCTAACTTCGATTGAAAGATGTCGACCTGCAGTTCAACTTCAAGCTCTGTCGACGGGCATCAAATTAACGGCAGAAGAAGGGAAATTCCCGTTGGAGCCCATTGGCGATCTAAATTATTACTTTCCACTGCATCGATTAAAACCTTTGCTGATGGCGCTTTTGTCTCCAGAAAAAGACAATGCTAATTTAATCGGCAGATTTGAAGAAATTTCTAACTATCCTGACGCCCTTTATTATACGTACAAATGCCTTCCGTCACTTACTCCAAAGAGACAGCCTCGAGAAATTTATATTAAGAATTTATTAGAACTTATACACAAGTTGCCTCTACAAAAAGATATCGAAGGTAACTGAATTTAGGATTCGAATTTTTATATCATCTGTTGAATAAAATGCAATAAATATATATCCATAATGAATATTTGTTATTTCAGAAGGAGAGTCGTCTAAAAACAAGGAACTGTTATGTGGACCTCAGCAAGGTGAGTTCGACATTCAGACCTTTATATAATTTCTGAAAAACGTCTGACCAACATGAAATCAATTAGAAACTGACTATGTAATAATTATTAACAGGTACAGTTTTCACGTGGGATTATTCGAATGCGAGACGAGCCTTGAACAAAGTATGGGCATGTGTAATGCACTGGGAATTGACGCCTCAGTTACATAAACAACTTCTCATCGTTTTGTTAGAAAGGGTCATGCCCCATCTCGAAAAGCCAGTATTACTAACAGATTTTCTAATGGATTCGTTGGACGCTGACGGTCCCATTGGTCTTCTTGCTCTGCAAGGAGTCTTTATTCTGGTCACGAAACATAACCTGGAGTATCCGAACATATTTACTAAGCTGTATTCTATGTTCGAACCAGAAATCTTTCACACAAAGTACAAGGCTCGATTGTTCTATCTCTCTGATCTGTTTCTTAGTTCTACGTAAGTATAATGATTGTTCCATTATATTCATTCGAAGTTTCAAGTCGTATTGGAGACGGGGGGGAGTCATAAAGTTGATTTGAATTGCTATAAAATATAAATAATCTCAACAATTATTCATAATATCTACAGATAACTGAAAGGGAGGAAAGGTATTTGAAAGTTTTCTGGAGAGTCCAAATCCTGACTTGGTAACTTTAATTATTACTTGATATCACATGCAATTAGGTATTATCACTTTAACCATCAGCTAACTTCACTCCGTTGGGTGCTGAGGGGAAAACGATGGACCAAATGCATAGGACAAAACCTTATTTTTGTAATATCTTCATAATGAATAATAACTAAAATTCATTTCATTATTTTATTTCATAGCTCTTGAAAAATAAAAACTATTTTTCAAATACACTTATATAGAGACCGAATTCATTTCAAATCAGGCTGAGTTATAAACTTGAAATCGCAGAATCTCTCGGGGACGAAATATGTTGTTTTTTAGAGGAAATTAGGCGATACGTATTTTTCCGATTTGCAAACAAAATTTTTTGCAAGAAGTTACGCGTATTTGAATTTTGTGCTTCGTTTTTCAAAAAAAAAATATATAATAATAATTCAGATATTATTAATTGATATTACTATTATATATTTTTTCAAATTCAAGAATTTTAAATCAGATTAAAATCTAATACAAAATCCCATTTAACGTCCAATAATCAAGTCAATATATAGAATTCCTTAAAATAAAACAAGAATTCAACGATAAAATTTGGACAACCACCGCAAAATGCTCCTATTGCAATTCCTAAAAAACAAAATAAAAAAATTTGTTTCTTTGGACAAAAATAAAAAAGAGGAAAGAAAAATGAGAAGGCAACCAACCAAATCCCCTTCCTTCTCTTTTTTATTTCTTTCGTCTTTTTTATTTTTATTATTATGAAATCACAATAAAAAAGCATGCAAAGTGTTTACTAACGTTTCGATGCTCACACAGAACCCTTATCAAGGCAAGAAAAATTAAAACAGGTGGGAACAGCGACCAAGCAACGACGCTATCTCCTCGATACCTGAGAT
>CAKNXH010040095.1:0-10300 GCA_932178445.1 Andricus quercusramuli
CAACATAGGTCAGTTAGTTTTTAGTCAAAAAATTAGAAGTTACAGTTCCGTACAACTCTTCTCTATTTCCTACGGTTTTCCCCGATTCGACTGTCCAGTGTCTAGTGTGTCAAACCGGTATCCTTCGCGTGTTAGTGTGTGTGCCCTTGTGTCAAGTGTTGTGCACCGGGAAACCCGAATCTGGGATTTCCCATCTTGGATTACTTCGTACCCATTCAACCCTGTATTGGAACCCTTATTGTTTACATCAAGGTGCACAACCCCTTTCTTTCACACCACTACACGGAGACCACCTAGATATCATTTGATTCTTCAATCGAATCAATAAACCGGTAAGTTCTAATTTTAATAAATCTAATTTCATTATCTAACTCCTTTTGGGCCATAATACATGAGTCTCCTTTATTTTAAAGGTCCTGGCCAAGGATTAGAGTTTCTACATGCCTTCCTTCAGTTTCCTGTGCTAAAGCCTTAATGAACAATACGTTTCAAGTGTAATTGATTATAATAAATTGTTTAAACTAATCTATATTTATTTATCGGCTACTCTTTCCTCTTCCCTGTGCGAGATCTTCGATCTCAACTAAAACGAGGAACCTCATTAAAAAGGAAAGTATTTTACGTTTTCCATGACGTAACATGCAACCTTTTTATGGTGCATCGGCCGGGAAACCAAACGAAAGAGAGCCAATATTTAATTTGTTTTGAAAAAAGTTTATTTTATATACATTTTTTAAGCACAAAGAACCTGAACGAAGACAGGTAACTTATAACCTTTACATTCTATTGCTGTGAAATATGTCCGTAAATAAATATAACCAATGCCTAATGAAAAACCTGTAGATTTAGGAACATTAAAAGAACTATTACCAGGAATCTTGCTAAACAAAACCCCCAACTAGCTAAGCAAGTAGAATAAAATAAGAAAGGGCTTGAGAGTGATAGGAAGAATAAAATCAATGTTGAATTAGAAAAACTAGATTTGGAATTCGGTAGCGATAATTCAGATTTTGACTGTTCTGCATTTATTAATCCCGGTGATACTACATTAATCAATACAAATTCAAGCTTAATTAGTGGTTCTGTAGACCAAAATAGAACTCTCACAATTGATGACGTGATCAACTATCAAACTAACGTGAAGTCATTATTAAGTTCAACGCTTTCTCAGCTAATTTGTGAAGAAAAAACAAAAGAAAATTTATTTCCTGATTTAAATCGCGCATCAATAATAAGTGAACACGATAGTGACGACATTGCAAGCGACGAAGACTCGACAACACAGAAAAAAATGACACTGCCAACTAATCAACAAGTTTCCCTTCGCGACGCGCTCGAAATAATCCCTATTTTTGACGGAAGTAACATCCCTTTAGCTCATTTCATGGAGGGATGCACAGAAGCAAAAGCTATAATTCCCACACAGGCACATGAGAATCTTGCTAGATTAGTTAGAAGTAAATTGACCGGAGAAGCGCGGAAATGCATATTCGGAAATACGTTTTGAACTTTAGATGAATTAATAGAGAAACTAAAAAAGGTGTATGCTCCCGCGAAAAGCGTATACCAGCTGCAAGGAGAACTGGGCAATATATTTATGTGGGATAAAGAAAATGTTATATCATACACTGCGCGAATAAAACAACTAGCAGATAGGATCGAAGACGCGCATAAATTAGGCAATGATGGTGCCACGGATGACACGTTTAAAGCAAATTTAGAAGATGATGTGGTTAAATGTTTTAAAAAGGGTTTACGTTCAGAAATAGAGATAAGATTAAAAGATAACGTGAATGAAACTTTTAAAACTCTTATCAATCTTCAGAAGAAGAATCATAATCGCGAATTATTACTAAAAATAATAAATTCAATGTTGCTGAGGACACTAAAATAGCATGTTTAATTTGCGGAAGACCAGGACATGCGACCGAAAAGTGCTACCACCTCGAAAACTTTCGACAAAAAATCTTTTCCGAAAATCCGGATGTTTCAAATTCAATTCAAACCCAATTTTTACAAAATACACCTCAAAGAAATTTTAATAATCACAATAAATGGAATTCTGCACAAAATCCAAACTTTAAACCCCGACAGAATCAAAATTTTAGATCTGGACCAAATTCAAATTTTAGACCTGAACTAAATAAAAACTTTGTGCCTAGACAAAATCAAAATTTCGGATACCGACAGGATCAAAATTTCAGTAACCGACAAAATCCAAATTTTGGATATCGTCAAAATCAAAATTTTAGTAACCGACAAAATCAGAATTTTGGAAACCAACAAAATCAAAATTTCGGATACAGACAAAATCAAAATTTTAGATCCAGGCAGAATCAAAATTTTGAGCCTGGTCAAAACCAAAAGGGAAATCCTGAAAATACAAATAATCAGCAGACCCGCCCATATCCCACCCAAGGATCTAAAATTATTTGCAATTTTTGTAATTACCCTGATCACATCGCTAAGGATTGTTATAAAAAGAGTAGATATTTACAAAATCAACAAAGCCCACAAAATTATACGCAGAACCAGGAAAACTCCAACGCTATTCCCCCAATGGGTGCTGGGAGGAAGGCGCCAACCCATTAACTAAAGCACCTATAGAAATCACGAGTGAGGAAAATGATATCAAAATTCATATCAGTAGGAATAATATAATTCCTTCGATCATGGTATCTGCCGTTGGTCTAAAAAACCCGGCACGTCTGATGATCGACACTGGTGCTGGTCGAAATTTAATTAAAAGAAGTGCGATTGACCCCGAAGTGGAAATAAATAAAAATGAAGTGTTGAGACGAACAGGAATTAATGATCTACCTGTCTATACTCTAGGTCAAATTAAGGTTATGATACTTGGATTTTTAACTACCTTAAATATAATTCCTGATGACGTACCAGTAGATGAAGATGGAGTCTTGGGCTCTGAATTTTTTCTTAATAATAAAGTAAATATAAATTACACATATAAATGTATTGAAATTAACGATGCAACTTATCCTTTTGAACAAACTGGCGTTATCACGATCCCGGCACGAACAATTTTTGATTATTATGTAAAAATAGAAAATACATAAAAAAGTGAAGGATATATACCTCAATTATCAATTGGAGAAGGAATTTTTGTGGGTCAAGCCATTGTAAAAAATTGTGGAGGCAAAGCCTACGTTAAATATGCAAAAATAAATGAACAACCTGTAAAAATATCAATTCCTAGCGTTCAATTACAAGATTTTGAACAATGCGAACTAAAAAATTCAACAAATCTATCTAATTTTTCAGAAAATAAAAATTATGAAACTTTGCCTAATTTAATATTAAATAGTTTTTTGAAATCCGATGAAAAGTCTAACCATTTCTGCCAATTTTACAGGATCACAGGCGAAGAAAGAGTAGAAATCATTAAAAAACTACTACGGTTAGATCATTTAAATATGGAAGAATATGAGCATGTTGAAAAATTAATTACTAAACATGCAGATTGCTTCCACATTCCGGGAGAATACTTAGAACCTACAAACATTCTCCAACACTCCATACCAACAACAGATGATTGCCCTATTTTTTCGCGACAATATCGATTTCCCCCAGTTCATAAGGAAGAAATCATCCGCCAAGTGGATGAATTATTGAAAAACAATGTAATAAAACCCTCCCAATCACCTTACAATACAGCAGTTTGGATCGTTCCAAAAAAGCAAGACTCACAAGGAAAAAAGAAATGGCGAATGGTACTTGATTTTAGAAAATGGAATGAAAAGACAATTGGTGATTCATATCCTTTACCAAACATTCACGACATTTTAGACCAGTTAGGATCTGCTCGCTATTTCTCTGTTTTTGATTTAGCTACGGGTTTCCATCATATAAAAATGGATCCCAAAGATGCACATAAAACTGCGTTTTCAACCCCTTATGGACATTACGAGTTTGACAGAATGCCTTTCGGTTTGAAAAATGCACCAGCAACATTTCAACGACTAATGGATTTAGTTCTAACGGGACTTCAAGGAACAGAACTTTTTATTCATCTAGATGACATTGTGATTTACGCGAATATTTTAGAAGATCATGAATCAAAATTCAATGAACTAATTAGCCGATTACGAAATGCAAATCTTCATTTACAACCCGACAAGTGCGAATTTCTACGACACGAAGTAGGATATTTGGGACATATAATAGATAAGGATGGAGTTCGACCTGATCCGAAGAAAATCATGGCAGTGAAAGACTTCCCAACTCCTAAAAATCAAAAGCATATCAAATAATTTTTAGGTTTAGCAGGATATTACCGTAGATTTATAGAAAATTTTGCCAAGATAGCAGCCCCAATCAATCAGCTCCTTAAAAAAGATATATCATTCAATTGGACGGAGAAGCAGCAACAAGCGTTCAATATTCTAAAAGATAAATTGTGCCAAGAACCACTTTTAATTCGACCTGATTTTTCAAAACCTTTCATTGTAACTACAGACGCATCAGGTTATGCCATAGGCGGAATACCTTCGCAAGGTAAAATAGGTAAAGACCAACCAATTGCCTATGTTTCAAGATCATTAGCCGATACTGAACGTAAGTACGACACGTATGAAAAAAAAGTATTAGCAATAGTCTACTCCGTAATATATTTTCGCCCTTATTTGTACGGACGAAAATTCACCCTCGTTACAGACCATAAGCCCCTTGTTTGGTTCAAAAACTCTAAGGATCCTTGTTCTCGAGTTTCAAGATGGCGATTGAAGCTCGCCGAATATGATTATGACGTCATCTATAAAGCAGGAAAATCGAATGTTAATGCAAATGCGCTTTCGAGGAACCCCGTTCTAGAAAATGATGAAACCTTAGGAATTAATATAATTTCGGAAAATAACTTAACATTTGAGGAAGAGAATCCTATAAACTCCATGGAAATCTTGAACTTTGAGAATCATAAGAATTCAGATTCCGAAGAAAATATCAAAATTAATTGCGAATCTTTGAAGGAAATAAACTCCTGAAATTCTTCATAATTTAATAAGTGAGGAATCACTGAATGAAATACAAAATGAATCTTTTGATAGTCCAATACAGAAACTTCTATATCTTCCAATATTACTTTTAATTCCAAAACTTATAAAAAGAAACGAATTTCTCTGTCAATCTTGGAATACTGTGGTTACAAGAGGACAGAAGCAAAAATACAAAGAGCAAGCAGAAATTAATGAACAAATTGAAAATCAAGGTAAGTCACATGAAGATACTGAGGAAGAATATTTACCTCCCTCGCCTGCTGTCAAAAAAGCACGAGGCAGGCCCAAGAAAGCTGTGCTTACAAATGCAAGCAACCCGCAAGCCTTAAAAAAGAGAGGCAGACCGAGAAAAGAGGCAATCACTGATGAGTCTCTGAATTTGAAACAAAAAACGCACACAAAATTTGAACATGAAGATGAATCTGATTCAGATACAGAATATTTTGATAATTCAAGAAAGCAAATTAAGAAGAAGAAGAAAATTTACCAGAAATCCAAGGCAAAGCCTGCTATACAACAAGAAGAGAAGGAAAATGAAGGAGAAGATAATTTCTCAACTTCGGAAGATGAGGTCCTAAAAGACGGAAATTTTCAATATTTTTCAGATGAAGAAAACTTTGTTGATGAAGAAAATATGCAAGAACTTTCAGAACCAGAAGATTTTCCAAAAGGAACAAACGGGAAAAATCCTGAATTTTTTCAAGAGATAAATGAAGATAAATTAGAAGAAAGTAAACCCCCTCCAGAACCCCCTCCTTTGACTACTCAAACACATACACAACAAAATTTTGTTGAGTGTCGTGATCATTTAACGATGCGTAAAGATAATTACGCTTATTTTGTTGCTACTGACGGTTCCCCACGTGACAATGGATCAAGAGTCTTGTCAAAACGTGGTATTTTACCTAAATTGAGCCAACTTGAGAAAGGACTTGTTAAGGAAATAAAGAAAGCGCAGCAGTATCATTTAGCCCTTCCTATTGAAGCTAATTCTACAGAAAATTTGTCAGACACTTTAAGCAGTATTAAACTTTCAATACTTTCTTTGCATTCAATATCAGTGAAACTAAATTTACGATCTATTAGTATCGCAAAAACTTCACAAGTTAATCAGAAATATACAACAGTGTTTGCAATGTCAAATTAAAAAATTAGTTCGCGTAAAGACAAAAAATCCCATGATAATAACGGACACGCCTGGAACCGCATTCGAAAAAATTTCAATGGACATAGTTGGCCCACTTCCACAAACAACAACAGGCAACGTAAATATCTCAACTATCCAAGATAATTTTACAAAATATGCTTTAGCTTTAGCAATTCCAGACGCGAAAGCTTCAACAGTAGCTGATATTTTTGTTAAAAAATTTATATGCATTTACGGTTCCCCAAAAGCAGTTTTGACTGACCACGGTTCAAATTTTTTAAGTAATTTGATGAAAAGAATGGCAAAGCGTTTTAGAATTAAGCAATTTAAAACAACAGCATTTCATCCACAATCAAATGGGTCTCTTGAAAGATCACATCACGTGTTAGCTGAATACCTCAAACAATTTGTTTCAAAAAATTCCGAATGGGACGATTGGCTTGAATTAGCCATGTTTTCTTACAATACAAGTGTCCACGAAGGTACAAAATGTACGCCCTATGAATTAGTTTTCGGTAAATTAGCTCGACAACCATCAAATGTACCACTATCAAAGCAAGAAAAATTGCAAACTTATGACGATTACCTAACGAATTTTAAAACAAAATTATATGAAATGAGAACTCAAGCGAGACAAAATTTAATTGCGGCTAAAAAAAAAAAAATTGATTAGCATTTCGAACTCGAAAGTTCATTGCCTCACTACCCGATTCGGGTAGTGTTTCTAGGTGGATAAATACTACCAGTGTGGGTCCACCACACCCACGACGGGTCAGCAACACGCAGTATTCCCCGAACGGTCACCCATCCAAGTACTAACCGCGCCCAGCACTGCTTAACTTCAGTGATCTTACGGGAACTGGTGTTTTCAGCGTGGTTTCGCCATTGACAATTGCGGCTAAAGAAAAGTCAAAAATATATCATGATCGAAAAATTAATCCATTAGAAATCAAAACTGGAGATAACGTCTTTTTATTAATTGCAAAAGAACCTAAGAAAAAATTTGATGATCAATATAAAGGCCCTTACGAAGTCCTAGAAATATTAGGAAAGGGAAACGTGAAAATTGACATAAAAAGGAAACCTGCAGTGGTACACGTCAATAGACTTAAACGTTCAGACATAAAAAGTCAAACCATTAATAATTAAACAACAAGCCCTTATCATTTCAATTTCAGATGGATCCCGTCCACTGTCAGCGTATAGACTCTCTCATCGTCGTTTTTATGCATCGAATTGATCTGCTCATTTTATGGCCATATTTATTTCATACGGAAATTTTCGAAAGAAATGACAGTTATATTCCTAAATGGGCACAAAACCTTAGAAGCATAGAAACAACTAGGGATATAATTCTTAAAATTAACACCATCTTCTACACTAACTTTTGTTTTCTTTTTACAGGCTTCCGAGAAGCAAAATGAATTCAAAACTCCAACTTTCACCTGGTATCTTCTTGATATTATTCCTAGTAACCCCATCTGATGCGACAGCCTCGTACATCGATTCTCTTTTTTCGCATTCATTAGGCGTTTATCTCGAGCCTATTATTGATATCCAAATACTTTCCGGAGAATATCATTTTTTGTCTTATTTAGACATATTCGAATTATATAATTTCAAACACCAGATAATCGAGAACTATATTAAACTCATTATAGGATGTACACAAAAATCTGACGTTTGCAATGCAAGTAGTCATAAAATTGATATCAAATCAACAACCTATTTTCTTCAGGAAATTTCGTTAATTTTTAATCTAACATATAATATTAATAGTTCGTCATCAAAAAATGATGCATTTGTAGAAAAAGTTCAGAACTCATTTCAAAAACTAGAAGACAATCAAGAAATTTCTCTTTATTCACCTGAAGATAATTTATTTCTTCTCCCTAATTTGATCTCTTCAAAAATTAAAAATTTTTCTAAAATCATCTCAAGGGTCGAAGACTTTAACGAACGAGTCGGTTTTAACACCAAGTTCAATAACCCTGCTTTCGAAAATCTAACAAAAGATCTAGAAGAGACTATTGACTCTTATACCTCTCTTTTACACCTATTAGAAACCCTCACGCATACAGTTACAAATTCATGGCATCCTCTACTCTTTCCCGACTCTTTTCTTAATTTTAAACTGAACCTCACCACTTCCTTTTTCTTTAACATCCTCCCATTTTCAAAAATTAAACATTTCACAGTTAAAAACTATTTAATCTTTATGTTGACTATTCCTATACCTTCTTCAGATAAATTCCATCTATTCAAATCACATGCATTTCCTATATTCTTTAACGTTAATGACAAACACACACTGTCAATTCATCATAAACCTCAAATTCCTTATCTTGCCCTTTCATCAGATAATAAAAACTATTTCTTAGCAGATGACCAGTTCATTAAATCATGCTATCAAACTGATATTGGAAACTTTTGCCATGTCAATTATCCAATATACGACACTAAAGAAAATCCTATCTGTGAAACAGCCATTATCACTCAGGCCGAACCTCATAAATGTCAATTCGTTGTAAATATCAACAAATATTATTTCTGGAATCCATTGCAAGCTCATTATGGCTGGCTCTATTCAATCTTCTTCCCCAAACGATTTCAATTATACTGCCCTGGACAACCAGATATTGTTATTGATATTAAAAACAATGGAATAATACAACTAGATCCAGACTGTAAACTGAACCCTGTAATAACATCTTATCACTCTGATCAAAATTTAAAAATATTGGATTCTCAAATTCCAATACAAAACTCGACCCTTTCACTTTCTACCATCAGCACTCTGTTATATAATTATCCTATCCAACAACCTCAATTACTAAAAAAAATACTTTTTCATTTTGAAAATAAGGAAGACATGCCATTATCTCTCCTTGAAGACGAAATATTCATCCTAGAAAAACTGTCTAAAACTCCACAATTTTTTCAAAATGATGGAACGCTAAATGTTCTAAATCAAAGAATTTTATTAATTTTGACAGTAATAATGCTATTTATAATAATTCTACTTGGATGACTTATTTGCAAAATTGGAAAAATTAATAAAAACTTTAAAAGTCAAAAACCAATTATGACTGAAATAAAACACACAACTCCATTAAGTTTAATGGACAAGCCTTTACTTGACGAAATCAAATTTCAGTTTTGAAAGAAAATTTTAATTCACAATTGCATAATGATATTAAAACAAATTAGATATAATAACAACAACGAAAACTAGAAAAATCCATAAAAACATTTTGAAAAATATATACAAAAAAAAATAAAATAAAAAACACAAAAATTGCACGAAAATAAATTTTTTTTATTGAAAAAAAAGAAAAACCATCCATTATAAGTTTTGTACTTTATAATAATTATATCTATATCACTAACAAAGTTATTATTGCACATAATCATAACTATATATAATATCACACTTTTTAACACTTTTTAATAATTATATTCACACTATTTACGACTAAGCATAATTTAATTCACATCTATGAATAATAATATCATAACTTAAATTTATTTAGTCTTCAGAATCACTCAATTCATAATACTGAAACAAAAAGACAAATAAGATATTAGATGAATATGATAATAAACAAATAAACAAGATTAATCATTAATTATCATGTTATCTTACCTCTACAATCTCATTGTTTATTATCTTGTATCTGCCTTCCTTGTATAGAAAAATTGAATCAAGGTCCATGCTTTTAAAAAGGGTCTGCAAATATCTTTTATTCGCCGCAATTCCTTGATTGTTTAACATCAGCCAATCCCAAGGCATTAGGACTGTCGTTCCCTTAAGAGAAACTTTCCGATCCTCTGGAGATAAAATCCAAGTCGTTTTATCACCGGTCCATTTCTCTGGAGAGTTCCTAATCTAGAATTATAAAAATATTAATCAATACTAACGTCTTATACATACATACCCTCCTAATTAATTCAAATCTGAACTTACCCTAACAACATCGGAATCTCTATACAGCCATCTCATTCCACCTGAAGAAAAAGGTATTTCGGCTTCTGGATTTTTTTTTGAATTTCTTAACAAGAGGTGCCGAATACTCTCCAACCGTCATCCTCCATATACCCTTCCATTCAGGCGGAATTTTCACAACCGATTGCCCCAACG
>CAKNXH010040098.1:0-12588 GCA_932178445.1 Andricus quercusramuli
TGCCAATAACTGGCGCAGTGCCAACCACTAGTGCTCTTACCCTATTTCCGATTCGAAAATAAAAATATTTTTGTTTTGAGTAAAAATTTTTTTTTTACCTCAAACCGAAAACTAGACTAGTGCATAGAGCTTGATTGATGTCATTTTTATTTAAATTTCCGAGTGCTTTCAATTCGAAATCATTAATTATTTTTTCAAAATTTTTTAAAATGATCAATATTAAAAAAACTGGTTTAATAATGGATTTCTGAATTGTTTATATTTTCAATATGAAGAAATAAAAATACAGTTATTTATAATTCATAAATAATATAAACAACAGTGTGCGGTTCTTGCATTCTTGATATCAGAGAGAAAAACACTATGATGGGTCGAAAAAACAAAATTTTGGAAATTGGAAATAGAATGTGGAAAAGTTGCATATTAGGACCCTGAAAAAGTATAATTAATAATGAGATGAAAATTAATAATTAATTTTCAGATCAGAGATTATCAATGTTTAGTAGACCCTTGTTTCCAAAATTCAGTTTCAAAAATAAGAATTTTTTCATAGATATTCCATACCCTGCTGGAAGTAAGCGGATTCAAACGGATAGGAATTAGCGGATTCAAACGGATAGAAATTTTTTATCTGTTTGAATGAGCACTTTGCATCCTTTTCAATCATGTTCTATCCTTTGCTAGATTTTGAAATCTTTATCCGTTTGAATAATTTTCAATACGTAATTTATCCGCCCCTGTCCGTTTCAGTCCGAACTTTTTAATCCTTATCTATCCGCGAGATGGTATCCTATTTATCCATTCCAATCCGTATTCAGAAAAATATCCTATCCTTATGTATCCTTTTCAATACATCTTCAACTTAAAATAACCTATCCGTATCTATTCGTTTGAATCCGTCTTCAAGTAAAAATTGGATATCCATATTTATCCGTTTTAATCGGACTTTAACTAGTAATAGTCTATCCGCGTCTATCCTTTTGAATCTGTATTGAACTAATAAAATTCTATCCTCGCGTATCAGTTTGGATAAAAAAAATTCTATCCGTTTGTATCTGTACTGAAAACTGTAATGCTAATTCGTATTTGATAGAAAAGTACAAATCATAACGAACAGTCAATAAGTTTTTTGAAGGGAGGATTGAAGAAGGATAAGTAATGATTTTGACGGATTAATATTCTATCCGCGTTCATAATTATAAAAATCAAAGTAGTCCGCCGATAGACAAGGATTAGGTGACGTAATACGTGACGAGATAAAATCGAAGTAGTATGCGAATAGAAAAGGATAGGTTGGCTGATAGAAAATTATGGGTTGAAACGGATAGAAAATATAAACATATTGCTTATCCCTTTCAATCCATATTTTTTCTAATTTATATAGTGTGAGAACAGATTCAAGATAATAAGTAATGATTGGGACGGATTAAGATTCTATCCGTGTTACTTAACGAGAAAAATGAATGTAGTTTGCGGATATACAAGGATGAGGTGATGAATGGAAAATTATGGATTAGAACGGATAGACAATTCTTTCCATGGAGAAAGGGTTAAAGAAGATAACTAACGATTGGCACGGATAAGTAACGATTGGCACGGATAAGGATTCTATCCGACATAATTAACAAGGAATGACAAAGTAGGTCGCGGATAGAAAAGGATAGGGTGGCGGACAGGAAATTAGCGATTGGAACGGATAAACAATATGTTTTCTGGAGAACGGATTAAAGAGGATAGGTAATGATTGGCACGGATGAGTATCATATCCGTGATAGATATTAAGGAACGTCAAAGTAGGTATCGGATAGACGAGGATAGTGTTGCGAATTCGGATTCTTGGATTAGGTCCGTAAGAGAATATATTTATTAGCGAAATGATTAAAGAGGATAAGGATTGATTAAAACGGATACATTTTTTATTCATGATAGGTGACAAGACCAAATAATTAAACATAATCCGCCACATAGTTGGCGGATAGGTAAGGATTGCGTCGCGGATACAAAATGAAGCATTGAAACTTATATGTATAAAAACGGATAGTAATACACAAAAACGGATACAGAAGGATTAAAATGGATAGTTACACCGGATAAGATTATTATTCAAACGGATGGATAAATATCGAACGGGTACAAATGGGTTGAAGAATATGAAAAAAGTATTCAAACGGATACATGTGGATGGATGACGGATTAAAACGGATAAGGTTTCAATCTTATCCTATCCTTTATCTATGCACGCCAATATTTTTCTATCTCTAAATAAATCTAAGCTTATGGATCTCTTAAAAACAAAAATTGTATAATTCAGAAAATAATCTAACTTTTTGAATTTTGGTCTAATTTGATCTAATTTGGTCTAATCGTCTAATCGGGATAGTTTCAAAATATATTTGATATCTATTAAAAATTGGGATTGAAATTTCTTCCATTTATCAGCAAAACAGTTTTTTCTATTTTTTGTAAAATTTTAAATTTTGAAAAGCGTATAGCTTTTTGAACTTTCATTAAAATTAAAAATTCCATTGGGATAATTTGCAAGTCTTTTTGTTATGTATCAGAAACTTTGATGAAAATTTCTATAACTCTTCAAAAAATTGTGTTTCAAATTTTTAGAAAATGCTTCAACTTTTTTAATTTCACAAATATTGTATTATTGTACTATAAAAAGAAATTTTAATATGAAAACTGAAAAAGCTCATACAAAGAATGAAATTGTCTTTGTCAAAATTTAAGATTTTCAGAATCGAACGATAAATGTTTGATAATTGAACATTTTAAAAATACTTACGTCTTGAAGATCAAATTAAAAAAATGTAAATAAAATTCAACTCTCGAATGAGAGTGAAATTGCAATTAAAAATTTTCATGTCACCTCACAACTGAATTTAAGAATTTAAATTTTTGAAATACTTACGTTGTGAAAATTAGGCTACAAATTTATATTCCAAATTCAACAAAACAAATAAAATCATGATTAAAATTTTCAAATTTCGAGTTTGATAATTTTTAAATTTATTAAATTTTGAATGAGATGTCTCAAAAACGAAGAAATTTAATTCAGTTAATTCTCTCTGGTTTCGGGTTTTCAGAAATATTTTAACATTATACTCTGAAGCAAATTTAAAAATAAAAACTCCCAAATTTCTTGAAAAGAAAAAAAGAAATTTATTTTGTCAAAATTGAACATTTGTATTCAAAAGTTTAGTTTTCTAGAATTAAAAATTCTCAAATATTTACGCCTTGACGATTAAATAAAAAATTTTATCTGAAATTCAAAACTTTCAAATGAAAGATAAAACTAAAAATTGAAATTGCAAAATTTCGACTTGCCTCATAGAAATTAAATCAAAGAAAAATTAAAATATAAAAATTTCAAATCGGCTCAGTACAAATTAAAGATTTTAAATTTGAAAACTTAAATCAATAGCCTTAAAACTTAGAAATTTCCGATTTAATTTAGTTAATTCTCTCTAGTTACGAATTTCATACATAATGGAATATTATGCTCTATGAAGAAGGAAATTTTTTTATTAATTTTAGAATTAAAAATTCTGAAATATTTCCGGCTTGAAGATCAGATTCGAAATTTTTATCTAAAATTAAAAAACTCTTAAATGAAAGCAAAATTAAAATTGATAAATGTCAAGTTGTTTAATATGTGAAGAGTTTTTAATAGGACTAATAATTACTCAAGTGCAACAACTTCAAATTGAAGATTTGACATTTGAAAATTTTCAATTAGCAGTCTAAAAAATTCAAATTTTCAAAATCCAATTCAGTTCATTTCCTCCGTACTTGGGTTTTCATAAATATTGTAATATTATACTCTAAAGAAGGAGAATTTTCAAATCAAAACTTCAAAATTTATTGAAAAAAAAAGAAATTTCTTTTTGTGACAGATAAGGTGACGGATAGAAAATTATGGATGAGAACAGATACACAATTCTTTCCACGGAGAAAGGATTAAAGAGGATAAGTAATGATTGAAACGGATAAGTATTTTATCCGTGATAGTTAACAGGGAATGTGAAAGTAGGTCGCTAATAGAAAACAATAGGGTGGCGGATAGAAAAGGATAGGGCGGCGGACAGAAAATTAAGGATTGGAACGGATAAGCAATGTTTTGTGGGGAACGGATTAAAGAGAATAGGTAATGATTGGCACGGATGAGTATCGTATCCGTGACAGATATTATAGAATGTCAAAGTAGATCTCGGATAAACGAAGATAGGGTTGCGGATACGGATTCTTGGATTAGGACCGTAAGACAACATATTTATTATTGAAAGGATTAAAGAGCATGTGCATTGATTAAAACTGATAAATTTTTTATCCATGATAAGTCTCGATGTCAAATTTAAGTAGTTGGCGGATAGATAAGGACTGTGTCGGGGCTGAAAAATGAAGGATTGAAACGTAAATGTATAGAAACGGAAATTAATACACAGAAACGGATACAGAAGGATTAAAATGGATAGCTACAACAGGATGAGACTATCAATCAAGCGGATAGATGGATATTCAACGGATACAAACGGATACAAGCGGATACAAACGGATACAAACGGATAAAAACGGATACAAAAGGATACAAGCGGATTGAAAAGTATAAAAAAAGGGATTCAAATGGATACTTGTGGATAGATGACGGATTAAAACGGATAAGGTTTCAATCCGTTTACTTCCAGTAGGCTATAGTTCTATTTCCGATGTCCAAAATTTTGTTTTATGAACACACCCTAATAACCACTTTTGGTGGACTCTTTCAATTTTAAAAGTTCTTTTCAAGATCATGGAGAACGAACAAGAAGGCGGCGGGAAGACTTAAATGTTTTACAGCTGTCCACGAAAAAAACTATGGACTTTTGCGACACGATCTTGTTCGGGTAAAAGCTGAATCCATTATGGGCCGAGTGCTCGAGTAAGAAAATGAGAGATGCAATTTCCATTTATATTACCTTGCCGATATTCCATTCTTCCTCCAAGTTTTATCTCGTCCCTAGAATTTTTTCTACTATGCCTGACGTAACACAACGGTGAAGATGCACTTCGTCGTCCATCCGGCTTCGTCGCTGGCCTCGTACTCGATTTTGTGCCCCCCGATCGTGAAAGAACGTCCCGGGCTCTGCAAAATTATGGAAGACAATCTTGCAAATTAAACTTGGTTTATGAACTCGGTTATATGAAAACTGAGAATATTATCTCCGCTCTGAAGAGTCATTTTTAAATTTAAATTATCTCTCCACTTTGCAATGAGAGCAGAGGAAGTATGAGTTAGGAGTTGAATTGATTGATAATGATCAAAAATTAACATTTTATAAAAAAGGTCTTTTAGAAGTCCCCTCTCTAAATCCGAATTAGTGAAAATTTCACTAATTAATTCAGTATATGTGTTAGGCTTCGAACCCGAAAACACCCAATGGGCGTTTAAACCGCACGCACCTATACTCTGTTCGCCGAGAGAACGAATTTGGTCGCGCAAGTTTTCATGACAAAAGGCGTCGACAAATTGTTTTTCGTTCGGTCGACAGCCAATCGCTGTTAAAGAAGGACACCATTTTTTTTTTAAATAGACTGACCCAAGTGTTTTCCTAAATTTTTTATAGCATCACTGAGGGCCAGATGAGCAGACCGAACGTGACAGTCACAATAGGCCATAAATATTAAGGGACTTTCCAGGCAAATACTTACGCCTACAATTCCCCTTCTTCGACAAGTTGCGCGCAGAGAACGAAATTTCGTCGTTTCAGAAATTCGTTCTCTCGGCGAACAGAGTATAGGAGTGGGCATTCTCAAATGCACCCTCCTACGTGGGGCAAAACTAAAATGTCCCGAACCCGTTCTAGTTGTATTCAAATACAGAGAATGTGTTTTGGGGAATATACAAATTTCTTCTTGTGATAAAGGTCTACTCTCTAAATCTGAATTAGTAGAAAACTACTAATTGGTAGTAGTTTTCTACTAATTCAAATAGCGCCGATTCGTTTACTGGTAATTAGTAAGAATCTACTAATTCAATGAGTAAGAATAGCTGACTATATGAATTGGTAACAATATCTACGAAAGGAATTGGTAATGATACTACTGAATGAATTGGTAAATGTATTGTTGGTTACTATTTCAAAGGGTAGTCTCAAGTCAATTTAAAAACTGTTTTTTCAACGAAGAGAGTATTATTGAAATATATTAATAAATTATTAAAGTCGCATGAGGTCCGATTAAACAACAGGTTAGTTCAATCCGAATTGAAAACATGTTATAGTAATAATTAAAACTAGAATATTATTAATCTTTAAAGGTTCGACAAGACAAAAACAACTCTGAAGTCGTAACTGTTCTTCCTTTAGCCAGATAAAACTATTAAAATATAATATAATGCTTGGTGGAAAGCCTTGTAAGCTTTAAACCATACAATGTACGGCTGTACACTTGTCTTTGGCTGATTCTGGATACCCTCTACTTCCTTAGACACGTTACTAGCATCCTAGAATACAACATTTTTATTACATACTTTTAATGAGTATATCATGTTTAATTATTATTACAGTATAGGTAAATAAAGAAATCATACCTGAAAAAACATTCCCTGACAATTTGAAGCTCTATCCAGATATCTCAAGTTTTTTTTTGTATAATTTTTTATAGTACGGAGCCATTCAGATATTTCTCTTTTTTTATATGTCGACTCGGAATAAGTCCACAGTTTCGCGAGTTTATTATAATTTTTTTTTTCAGTTTCTGGGTATTTTTAATATTTTTCTTAAAAATATTTTTAATTTAGATATCTTAAGAAAAATCATATTACAAGATATTCTCAAATATATTGGCACCATTAAATAATTAAATAATAAAATAGTACTAAAAACATAATAATTTCTTGAATTTGTATTTAAAGTCTATGAATTTGAATAATAATTCCAACAAATTTTTATTTGATAGTTGACAGTTGAATTTTGAACTAAAAAAGATCAGCTTTCGACCTAAAATAGAATAGTTAAATCTGAACATAAATTAATTTTCCAGAAAAAAAAACTGTTTGAACTAAAATGATGAATCTTGTACTGAAATAAATGAATTTTTAACAAAAGTGTAACTTTTAACCAAGTTTTTTTTATCTTCAATGAAAAAGATGACATTCCAACTAAAATTATGAATACTTCACTGGAATACTTACATTTTCCACCAAAGAAAAAAGCAAATTTTCAGCCAAAGTAATGAATTTTCAACTAAAATGGTGAACCATTGACTGGAATAGTTGAATTTTCAACTAAAAATGATAATTTTTTAACCTAAAATTGAATGGTTACATTTTTAATTTTGTATTATGTTAGACTGAAGAGATGAATTTTTAAATAAAATGTTGGAATATTCGACTGGAATAATGACATTTTCAGTTTCGAAACAAATTAAATTTCTGTTAAAGTAAAAACAAATTTTCAAGAAAATAGCTAACTTTTCAACCAAAGAGATACATTTTGAATTAAAATAATGAATCTTGAACAACAAAAAAACAAATTTTAAACCAAAAAGTTCAGCTTTCAACTCAGTAATTAAATTTGTAATTGAAAAAAGATTAATTCTGAACGAAGAATGCAGTAGTTGACATAAAAAAAATTAATTTCCAATCAGAAACAGTTGAATTCGACAAAAAAACTACTTTTCAACATGAGTTGAATTTTCAACTTGAAAAGATTTTTCAGTCAAGGGAGAGAAAAATTGCAAACAAGCTGTTGAATTCTCCATGAAGAAGATTAATATTCGAATTTTTAACTAAACACGATTAATTTTCTAGCAAAAGTATAATAGTTAAGTTTCCATTGGAAAAATTAAATAAACTAAATTAAAATTTTCGCGCTTTGAAGTATCTAGATACGTTCATTTTAAGGTACCCGCAGTTTAACAGTAAGGTGGTTCAAAAAAGGCTTTTTTGAAGACAAAAGAGTGTTAGATTCTATTTAAAATTTAGGTTGAATAATCATTTTTGTGCCTTAGTAAAACTAGATCTGGTGATTATAAGGGCTGCCTGAAAATTGTAAGTTTAGAAAATGAAAAAATACCTTAAAATCTGCTTTAAAACAACCTCTTAATTCGTAACAACAATTAAATGAAAATTTTAACCCATAAATTCGACTTAGAAGTTGTAAATTAATTTTTTTTAATTATAACCATCTACATATCTTCTAATTTATGTTGAGTGAGTTTTCTGCAAGTTAGAGATCAAAAAATAAAACCTTTATGAAACTATTAGTTAATTACTATATGGTACGTCGACTTTCATGTAACATAGTCATGTTGACTGGAAAATACTAACTATTTACAGAAAGTACATAATTTTCAATTTTCTATAGATACTAGAAACTTCATAAAAAAAATAGTTTAACATTCAATTGTTGGTACGAATAACAAAATTGTTTTGAATGAGACTATAATTCAACTTTTACCCTGCTGGAAGTAACATTTTCAAGGTAGCACTTAGAAAGTTAGAATTTCCTGACTGAATTCTCCGAGGCTAGAGACATACTTGATTAATTTGCTCCTTATTATGAAAAATTCAAAAGACATTTCGACTTCGAAAAAACTCATTGTACAAAGACGACAAGCAGTCATATCATTCATGTAAATAGAATATGTAATAATGATTTACATTCGGACCTTTGGACAACTCCAGTGCACTTTTGAAGGTTAGCATTTTGACTTACTTGCAAATTTCAGAAAAAAATATATGAATAAGCGAATATTTGCTTTTCATACCTTCGGAATGTATTTTTAAAATTATTAAATTATGTTTCCTTCGCAATTCATTGCTACTCATTGAATAAGTAAGTTGTTACTACTGAGCAGATTAGTAGAATACCCTTACTAATTCATTTAGTAACATAAATGTTACCATTTCATTTAGTAGAAAGTGATAAAATTACTAATTTAACAGTCAGATACGATGCTACCAATTGAATTAGTAAAATTTCTGCTAATTTGGATTTAGAGAGTAGTATTTTTGTTGAGGCACATCCTGAAGCACACACGCCTGGTAAAAGTCAAGGATGAAAAAAAAACAGTTATCATATACTTGATAACTAATGTTGAAAAGTGATAAACACGATATAATCACTGTTGTTATTATTATCTTAATGTCAACATTTGATGAACATTTTTAATAAATTTTAGGTACATAATTGTTCATTATTTGTTTTATTCAGATTTTTTAAGATACCATTCCTTAAACAGAGAGCCAATATGTAATAATAGTAAAATTATTCCAAATTACCAGAGAGTATGAATTTTCAACAAATAATTTTAATTTTCAACAAAATATTTAAATTCTCAGTTGAAAAAAATTAATTTTTAACAACATAAAAACGAATTTTCAACTAAATTTATGAATCCTTTACCAAAAAATGAACTTTTCAGAAAGAAGTTCCACTTTCGACTAAAATTTTTAACCCGGAGAAATGAATTGTGAAAAAAAAATATAATAATTAATATTTCGAAAAACAAAATGTTTCAATCAGCAACAAAAAATAACTGCATTCAACCAACAGAAAAGAATTTTTAACAAATTGCTTGAATTCTCTACTAAAACAGATTAATTTTTAATTGCAGTTTTCATTTGCATTTCCAAATAATGATCAATCAATTATTCTTTTTCATTTCTGCATCAACTTTGAATTATGTGAATAAAAAAAGTCTTGCTATAACAAACCCATTTCAAAAAAGTATAAAGTTCCAAACAAATGAGATGAGTAGTTTCTAAAATTCTTTGGTCAGTTTAGAGATAGTGTTGGAAATAAGACCTACAAATTTTATTAATTTATTGGTAACCGCCTTCAAGTTATAGTGTTCTGTAATCTAAGAATTCCATTCTATATAATAAAAAAATATATTCAATTATCTTTACCGTTGTCGAAATAAATTAAGCATCAAAATGAAATAATTTTTTGAGAGCCAGATCTATTAGATGAAATGAATTAATTGCAATTTTCAGTTGCATCTTTAAATAAAGGAATTAATTTTTACAAATACATTTTTGATAATTATTAGGTACATAACTATTAAAAAATAATAATAAAAATAATAATAAACTATCAAAAAATAATTAGATAATGGACAGGTAAATATTATGAAAGTAAATGTAAAGTTATGGTATTAGGAGATTTTGGATGCATCAACAGTTCATGTAAAAATGAACGGATGGAAATATTATATAACCAATACCTTTAGAGACTTTTTTCTACCTTAAAAAATCTCAATAAAAAAACTAATGAATAGTTATGTACCTGATAGTTATTAAAAATTTAAAGCAAATTTCAAGACTTTTTAAGATTAGTTATCTGGTATATGATGCCTGTTTTTCTTTCATCCTTGACTTTGATCAGGATTTTGTGGTTCAGAATGTGCCTCAAAAAAATTACTATTTTTATCACAAAAACGATTTTTTTCTGCAAAAAAAAGTTTCTTCATTTGAAAATGCAACAAAAATTGCATTTGAAAATTGATATTTTACAGTAAATAATTCAAGCATTTTGTTGAAAATTCATCTCTGTTGGTTGAATGCAATTATTTTTGACTTTTAAGTAAAATATTACGTTTTTCAAATAATAATTATTATCCGTTTTATTACAATTCATCTTTTTAAGGTTAAAAATTTGAGTTAAAAATGGAACTACTTTCTGAAAAGTTCAGTTTTTTTTGGTAAAGATTCATAACTTTCGTTGAAAATTCGTTTTTTTCTGTTGTTAAAAATTAATTTTTTCAACTGAAAATCTAAATATTTTGTTAAACATTCAAATTGTTTGTTTGTTTGAATTTTTTTGGTTGAAGATTCATAAATTCAGTTTAAAATTCGTTTTTATGGTGTTAAAAATTAATTTTTCGAACTGAAAATCTAATTATTTTGTTGAAAATTAAAAATATTCGTTGAAAATTAATTAATTGAAAATTCTTATTTGTTTGAAACTTTGGTTTTAACTTGATTAAGAATCCATCTGTGTGGTTAAAAACTTAAATATTTTGTTAAAAATTTATTCTGTTTAATTGAAAATGTATTTTTCCACTAAAAATTTTAGTATTCTATTTTAAGTTAAAAATTAGTTTCCTTGGCTGAGAATTGAATTATTTTGTTGAAAAAAATTCGTTTTTGTTTTGGTAGAAAATTTGAATATTATATTTTTATTCGAATTTTTTTTTGTTAAAAATTCATGTATTTGGTTGAAAAATTGTCTTTTTTGGTGAATTGTGAACCAAAGAGTAATTTCGAACAAAGTAGTTTCAATCTTCAATCAAAAAGATGAAATTTTAACTGAAATTATGAATATTTAACAGGAATACTCAAATTTTCCCCCAAAAAGATAAAGTTGTAAACAATAAAATTAATTTTAAAACATAGAGAACCATTTTCTACAAAAAATATGTCTCTTGAAGAAAATAGATGAAATCTCAACTGAAAGAGATAAACTTTCAGCCAAATAGTTGAATTTTCAGTTAAAAAAATTAATTATCCAGAAAAAAATGCAAGCAAAGCGATAAATATTTAATTAAAATGATGAATCTTGAACAAAAAAAAATTAATTTTCAACAAAAGAGTTTAGCTTTTGACTCAGTGATTAAATTTGTATTCCAAAAAAGATAAATTCTGAGCGAAAATGTAGTAGTCTGTATTCAAACAAAACAAAAATTATTTTTTACAAATATACTTTTTCTTTCACCCAAGTAGTTGGATTTCCAATTTGAAAATATCGATTTTCAACAAAATTGTAAAACTTTAACCAAAGAGCTGAATTTTCAACTAAAAATATAACTCCTTAAAATAAAAATCATTTTTTAACAAAGTGATTCAACCAAATCTTTCAAGAAAAATAGTTGAATAACCAAAGAAGAATAAGTTTTAACCAAAAAGTTGTATTTTCATAAAAAAAAGAAATTTCTACCAAAGCGGAAGAATTTATAAATCAAAAGGTGAAGTAAAATAGAAGTTGAAGTTTCTGTTAAAAAAATGTTATTAGACATTTTACGATCAAAATATAAATTTTCAACCAGGAAATAAGTTTCTACAAAAACAATTGAATTTTCAATCGGAAAAGACACATTTTTACCCAAAAAGGATGACTTTTTAACAAAATTGTTGAATTCTCTACACAATAGTTGCATTTTATATCCAAAAAGACGAAAATTTTCTTAAAACAGATGAATTTCTATTTATTAAGAAAAAATAAAATTGATAATAAATAAAACATTAAGGTGAAGATAAGATTCACAATCTGGAACAATTTTTTGTAAACTTAGTGTTTTTTGTCGAAAACTGCAATTGTTAATAAAAAATCATTTAATTTCAAAGGATATCTAAAATATTTGAACAATAGTAGGTTATATTATTATTTTCCGTCGAAAAATAGTATTTTTTCATTAAAATACAACGTTAAATTGTCTATATATTGTTTTGAAACATAATATATTCATTTTTCGTTACAATTTTTTGTAAAATTAGTGTTTTTTGTCGAAAATTGCAGTTCCTAATGAAAAAATCATTAGATTTTGAAGAATATTAAAAATATTTGAACAATAATAGGTTATATTTTTTTTTGTCGGAAA
>CAKNXH010040101.1:0-13221 GCA_932178445.1 Andricus quercusramuli
AATAATTATTTCGTTGAAGATTCATATTTTTATTTGAAAATTCGTCTCTTTTTTGTTAAAGTTTGACTATTTAGTTGAGAACTGATTTATTATAATTGAAAATTTAACTGCGTGGGTAAAAGTTGAACTATTCTTTTGAATTTGTTTTTAATGAAGCTTTACCTCTTTGGTTAAAAATTTAACTATTTTGTTGAAAATTAATTTTTTTTCTGAAAATTCCTATTTTACTTGTTGAAAATTCAATGTTTGTACAGAAAATTCGTCTTTTGGTTATCAGGATCAACAATTCAGGTGAACTTTTTTTTCTTTCATCACTGAGAAATCTTTTTATTTGTTGAACATTCGTCTTTTTGATTTTGAAATTAATTTTTTTTCAATTACATTTCATCCTTCTAGGTTGAACTATCAACTATTAAACTTTTTGTTACGAATTTTCTTTTAAGGTTGAAAATTGAACTATTTCTTTGAAAAGTCAATTGTTTTGTAGAGAATTGAATTATTTTGTAGAAAAATTAAGTATTTTCTTAAGAAGTCATCTCTTATCGTAGAAAAGTCACTTTTTTTGTTTAAAAGAAATAAATTTCAAAATTTTTGATTTGTATATGCATGTTAATGGGATTTGAATGTTAATGGTTAAAGAAAAAAAATTGGTCGAAGAAAAATCATAGAATTTTGAAAATGAAGTTTTCTCCCTGCACAGCACGCATTATCTTAAATACAACTAATTTCCACTAGTTTCAAGTCCCATATCTTATTATTTCTGGAAACCATAAATTACGTACAGCAATAGGGGGGTAGAAACATTTTGTTACGGTTCGTTACATGGGGGTGGAGAGGGGCGATTATCCGTTACGTAATTTACGTACGGCCCCTTTCCTAAAACGCATTTTCTCCTTTGCCTGCTTAGTCAAGCTTTGTTTATAAAATACCGGTGCGGACCGATATGAGTTCTCTGAAAGAATACATTGTGTGCATTTATATTACGCATCTACATTTAGAATTAGGCTAATTATATTTCCTGAAGAAGATAATTAAATTCTATCACTTATATCCAGAAAACAATAATTTTCCACGATTTTAAGATAATATAAGATCAAGTATTCTAGTCCGGCAAAATATGCCGGATTTCAATTTTCTTTTCCGGTATATTTTGTCGTACACTAAATTGAACTCTACAGAATTTAATATGAATTCAAAATGCGTGAGAGAGAAGGGGTGGAGAAGGAGAGAGAGAGAGAGAGAGAGATGGAAAAGGAGAGAGAGAGATGGAAAAGGAGAGAGAGAGAGAGATGGGCAAAGAGAGACTGAAGGGCTCCTGTCTGTGGGTGAAGAAAAGCGAGCCTCCGGTCTGTGCCATAAGACACAACGTGTGTGCGTGACAAGCCTGCGTTACATGTAGCATTACACTATGCAGTCGTGGTTTCATTCGAATCAGGCGCGACTACCCATATCGAGGTCTAAGATGTTTACACATCAAAAATTTTTGAAATACAATGAGAAATCGGACAAATCAAATTTAGTATTTTAAATGGTAATTTTTCGAGGTCAAAAAGGGAATGGAAAAGTTCTGTCGCACGCTTTTTTCCCCAGCATTATGAGTTTTTTACGAAAATTGTCAGAATTATTTTATTTCAAAATCTATGATCAAGAAGTTCTTTCTATGCATGCATCAACTTTGAATTACGTCAATGAAACAAGTGTTTCTGTTTAAAAGAGAATTTTCAAATATTATACATGAATATAACTTTCTTACTCTTCAATAAAGCGTATTAATATTATAGGTCAATCGATTCAAATCAAGGAATCTTTTCCGTTCGTGCATCAATTTTGAATTAAGGCAGTGGTCGGCAAACTTTTTGCTCGCTTTTCAGGTCAGGGCAGGCTTGGCCCAAGAAATTTTTTTCGCCTCCCGGGCTTTGTTCGTCAACGCTATGGTTTTCCTGCGTAGGGTTCGGTTGTATTAGCTTTTCTCGGCCGGGGTTCATTGTCAGACGGAGTACTCAATGGGAATAAGAAGTTAGCAATCAATTTTTTTTAAATTCTTATATTAGCGATTTAACAGTTTTAAATTCGGAACCTGTGGCTTTTTTGCGATTACACACATCTAAAGTTGTTCTTGGGAAGTTAAAAGTCAATGTTTTGAAATACTAAAAATGTTATTAACGGTTACTTTTAAACTAACTTAAAAAATTGACTAATATTTTCAATAAATCCAATTTATTGAAGTGCGCTATTCTTCTGCTCATTTTTTCAGACCAATATTTTAAAGTAAGAAAGCCCCTCTTCACTCTCACTCGTGAGACACAACCATGCTGGTAAATTTCATATATAATAAAATGATGACAATGAACGACAATTGAACGACAATGCTATTCTTATGGCGGTTTATAGCGGGTTGCATACTTTTTGGTAAGGCCTGGCGTGGACACCCTGTATATATTATTAATTACAGGTACTTGCAATCATAAAACGCACAGAGTTTGAATTTCAAAGTTTCAAATTGCCAATTTGAAAACTGAAAATCTTGTCTTCACATTCTCATGCGAAAAGTATGAGAAATATTTTATATTTCCCATACAAAAGTATCGAATATTAAAATTACTCAATAGAAGGCCATTGGACACTCAGTTTTTAAATTAAAAATGTTCTTACAATGAAAATTAAATTCCAAAATTAGGTATTTATCGTTAATTGATTTTTTTTCTCTTAAGAAAAGATTGTAGATTGTCATGTAGTCGTAAAAATAATAGATTTTAAATTTTGTTGTTTCAAATTCCTCATTTTTCAACTAAAAATGTTTTTTTCGTATTCCTGTATGAAAAGTAATTTTATATTTTCTTTATAAGAAGATCGAATATTAAAAGAATTTCATAAGCTTACACAATGCCATTCTACGCTAATTTTGGAAATTAAAACGTTTCTAATAATGAAAATTAAATGTAAACTAAAAGTGTTATTGTTCATTGAATTTTTGGGTTTTTAGACGTTTCTTAGATTCTTTTTGATCGCAAAAATCCACAGATTTCGAATTTCAAATTTTCAAATTGCTAATTTTGAAATTTAAGAATTTTTAGTTTTGAATTTTAATCCCCGTTACTCAAACCGCTAAACAAAAGAAGCATCCGTGGCGGGTTGGGCCTTTATGGCGGCAGCAGGTACTGCCACGAGATTTTGACTCGACCCGCCACGGCAGCTAAGGCTGCCGCGCGGCAGTAGTTTGCCGACCACTGAATTAAGGTGCTTCGCGGAGAGAAATCTCAGGCTGCCTTTGCTCATTAAATCATAAATTCTTCAAGACCCAATCCCCCAATTGTCATCCGTATATCTTTCAAACTTTGCTACAAAATTTAGGGGCTACTGTAATTCTCGCAGTCCTCGTTTAATTTTGTAGATATTTATGTCCGTGATCCAAGATAAATCGTTAGCTACATCATAAAAACTGACAAATTGTAAATTTCAATTTGTGCTTCTAACAGTATACAATGCAGAAAATTATGAGATTTAATTCCTTAAAACAATACATCCATAAGTTGGGAATGAACTGTCTTTTAATTCATGCATTTTAACTATACGCAGGCCCGGAGTTTCTGAGGGAACCCGGATTTTCCGGAATCAGTCTAAATTCGAAATTTTTAAAATTAATTATAGGGACCAGTGGCGGCGTAGCATGGGTTGGCACCCGGAGCGGCTTCTCCACCGGCTCCTACTTCGATCAAAGATATTAGTACCTAGATGCGGCAAGGGTCAGGAGTGGGGACGCCGAATATATATATGTCACTACTTTCTAGCCTACGTTGAGGTGCTGCCCTCTTCAACTTTTCATTGTTTCCATGGTAACCGCGTCAAATCGTGTGAAATGTGAATGAGTCACCGTCGGTGGTGAGAGCCTAGCGAGCAAAAAGAATCGCCAGGCTTGCGATGAACATTGGGTTGAAGTTTCAGACGTCTAACCTGATGATTTTTTTTTAACTTATTGAAATAAAATAAAAAATAAAAATAAGGTTCCAAAGTTTCTAAAATCAACATTTTTTATTTATTCACTAGCTGAAATGTACCCAGCGTCACCTGGAATTTTAAGAGATTTCATAGAATTTAAAGGAATTTAAAGACACTTTAAAGGATTGCAAATGATCTTGAAGTAATTTTGAGGAATTTCAAGAGATTCAATGAGATTTCAAAAATTATTAAAGGATTTCAAGAGATTTATAGTGTTTTTAAGAAATTTCAAGGGATAAAAAGACTTTAAAGGATTTAAAAGAATTTGCAAGGGATGCTAATTGATTATAGGGATTTAAAAAGAATTTTAAAAGAGTTGAAAAAGAGGTTTTTTCAGAAATTTCACAAGATTTAAGATATTTTAAGTGATTTTAACAAATTTGCAGGAATTGGGAGAGATTTAAAGATATTTCAAAAGATTTTAATAAACTCCAAGGGATTTTGATATATTTTAAACAATTTTAAGAAATTTACAAAGGAATATTAAAATTTTTAAAAATCTCTTGAACATATTTTGAAATCTCTTAAAACCCCTTAGAATGTTTTCAAATCTCTCGAAATATAATGAAATCTCTTGAAAATCTTGAAACTCTTTTGCAATCCCTTTAAAATCTTTAAATCAAGTAAAATCCCATAAAATGGTTCAAATCATTTTAATTTTCTGTAAATCTCTTGGAATTACTTAAAATATAATTCCATCAAGTCACTTAAAATCTGGTGAAATCCTTTAAAATCTCTTAAAATACCTTAAAAATCCTGAAAGTGACTAGAAATCTTTTAAAATCCCGGGAAACGCTAGGTAAATTTCTGCTAGTAAATAAATACAAAAAAATGGTTTTGGGAACTTTTTCCATATTCTTAATACAATAAATGTAAAAAAAAGTTCATCAGACTAAACGTCTGAAACTTCAACCCAATGCTATGAACTATTCCCAAGGCGGCAGAGCTGAGAAAGAAATGGGACTAACGAAACAGATAAAAAATAATGAGTAAGAAGTGAAAAAATGTGGAAAATTAAAATTCACGAATTATTTAATTTTCCATAACTCTTAAATTCTCAACATTTATATATTTTTGATTTCAAATTATCGAATATAAATATTTTAATTATAATTATTTTTACTAGCATAATTAATTAATCGATTAATAAATTATTGCGGCTAACCAAAAATACCCAAAAAATAAATACCATATACACAAATAGATGAAAAATAAAAATACCGAATTATAAAATTGAATAAAATTATTTTTATATAAATAATTAGGTAAATTAATTATTTAATATATATATATATAAAATAATTAATTCATCTAATTATTGAAATGAAATTAATTTTAGGAAATTTTATAATTCGATAAATTCGGATATTGGAAATTTAAACATTTGTGGTGGTGTCAAAATCAAGTTTCCAAAAAACGGTTTTTCGGAATAAATTGCAAGGGGAATATATATAATTTGACGTCCTGAAAAATTGTTCGGTAGTGTGCATGTGTGAGTGTATGTATGTCAAGCTTTTTACGATCCTGCAATATGTGGTGAACGCGTACACATAAATTGATAAAATTTGGCATACTTATTCCACTATACATATACCAAGTTGAATTTCTTACAAAGGTTTTACAAAATATCTTTAAACTAATTGAAAAACGTTAATTAATAGATTAAATCTTTCAAATCATCTTCTTTGGGGCTAATAAAAAACACCGAAATAATAATTATATATACTGAATCCAAACAATTCAAAAAAATAGTTACAAATAAATATTAATCTACTTTAACGAAAACAATTTAGGTCGAAAGAAATATTTTATTTATTTTTCAAATTAAATCTCTACCCATAATTTGAGTAAATGAAGCATTATTTGAATCAGTGAAATAAATGACAAGTAGACGGTAGAAAAATAAGCAAAATTTGTTTTATTTTGATGAGTCTTATTGTATATTACAAATTTACGTATATTATGTTTTTTCAACATATTGAAACAGATTAACAGATATGTTAATTAAAATACGGACTTTTATTACTATAAATTGAAAATGACAGTATTTGGATTGTTTCTTGGCTTCAACGGTGGAGAGTATATTAAAAGAAATTAAAAATAAGACTGTTATTTTCATCATAAATACTAAAATTTAATTTAAAACTCAGTTATATAAATAAAATGAAATGATATATTAAATCTCCACAGTTTACTGAGCCCTCTCACCAGGAGTATCCTATAAATTATGCAGTACTCTGGCAGTACTTTATTGATGAATGAAGTATTAATTTTAGTTAAATAAATAGGTATTTTGTATCTCTATTAAAAACCAAATAAAATGGCAAATATATTTGAATGATTTAAAAATAATTTTCAGAGATAAAAAATAATTGGGAAGTTGTGTCCCTGAATTTAAATTTTTTACCGAATATAACTTAATTTAAGGATTACCCCATGCGCCAAGGTAAACAATCCGTTGAGAGGGAAAAATGGGTTAAGTCAAATGCCACGACTTATCACATAAGAAAAAAATGTTATTTGTATGATATTTTATAAACATTCGTGAATTCAAAACCAATTTTTTCTTATGTTCTTTCCTGAAAAAATTCACTTATTAGTAGGAAAGCAACTTATTTCTATTTTTGTTTGTGGTTTTTTTGGTTTTTGACTTATTGAATGTAGCAAAATACTGTTCTAATTAGAACGGCCGTTAAGGGCCACAATCAAAATTACTAATCAGGGTGGACGAAAAACTAAATAAAATTTTCAGAACTCCCTAACTTCTTCTTGTAAGTATTTATTATCCTTGACCATAGATATCTTAAAGAATAAAATTATAATCTTATAACATTTTTATATAGAATATTGGAAATATGAAACTAAAAAATTTTCAAATTGATTTCATACATTTTTTATTTTTTAATCTCAGAGCTGTCACAGACTGATTTACTTGAAAAAGTGATCTGTATATATAAACAAAAAGTCGCTAAGGTACATAATTGATGTGACTAATGTTTTTTTGAATTTAAAAGAATTCGATTCTTAAGCATTCAAAACAATTCAAGTTAAATTCCAAAGAATGCAAATGAATTGTGAAGAATTGAGAAATTTAAGAAATTCTTTTGAAATACCTTAAAATATTTGGATTCTTTTGAAATCCCTTCAAATTATTAAAGTAAATTAAAAATTCCTTGGAATCTTTGATGATACCCCTAAATATATCAAATCCTTCCAAATACTGTTAAATTATTGAAATCAATTGAAAATTCATTCGAATCTTCTAAAATACCCTAAAATACTTCAAATCCTTTATAATGTTTAAAAACCCCTTAACATTTTTTCAATCTCTTGAATTTTTGTTTAATTAAAAAAAACTTAAAATATTTGAAATCCTTTGAAATCTCAACTTTTTAAAGCTCTTGATAATACCTTGAAATTTTCCAAAATACCCTAAAATCTTCAAAATCCTTTAACATTACTTCGAATTGAAATATTCATTTTAAAAGTGTCTATAGAGAATTGATCTTAAACATGTAAATATTTAGCAGTATTGATTATTCTGGACAGTTACGTAAAGTGTTTCTTAGGACTTTTGCCATTTTTTGTTATATCCCTGACTTTCTCTGGTTAACAAAATTCTATGACATGTCCTTGATTTCCAGGTTTCCCTGAACTGCGGGCATGCTGCTGATAATTCGAACATTATACCTATCTTCTTTTTCACAAACTATTCAAAATATTAAAGTGGTTCATTTTTCTTAGAAAAATGCTTGTATCTGACAAATTCCCAACTTTTTCATGGTCCGAATGACGCGTGATAATAAGTGAATAATAAATACAGTCTTGTAAATTTAACTACATTTTTATTTTTATAATAGAGCCATAAGTTTTACCAATTTCTTATAAAATTAAGACTGATGACATTTTTCTCATGATTCACATTTCCGTATTAAGTATTAAATATTTAATAGAAGCGGTAAGATCATTTACGAAAATCGCAGACTATTCCAAATCTTTCGTACACATATTTCATAAAATGGAATTTCAGAATTAACCAAGTTAATTCTAAGCAATTATAACTCCTATGGAAAGATAATTTTTTTCAAATTTATTGAACTTTTTTTGTTTTAAAAATTTATTTATCAAATAAAAAAAATGTACCTATCCTGAAAGGAATGCGGTAGCCGATAGAAAATTTAATGGTTTAGAAATAATCTTGTAATTAATTCTGAAATTTTACTCAGTAAAAATTCAATTTCAATATTGAGTTATTTTTAGTTTCAATAATGACCTGTTATATTTTTTTTACTTTCTTGAATCCTGTGCAAAGATTTATTTTGTTGGATCCAGAGACTAAACGAAAATACCGAAAAGAAATGGATCCCTATCACACGAATTGTCAACTTTATTGACGAATAAATTAAAAATAACGAATTTTATGTGCCCTAGCTTTCAAGTTTCCGAAATCAAAATTTAAAGATTTACAAAATTTCAGAATTGTACAAATAAGAAATTATTAAATACCCCAAAAATTCTTCAATTCACAAAATAAAAATTTGGTGAATTAAAAAATTGTCCGATAACATTTATAATTCGGTATTTTTACTTCTCATCAATTTATATATTGGGTATTCATTTTTTCGGTATTTTTTGGTTGGTCCCTGTATCCATTTTCTTACAAAAGTCCAAATTTCAACAGAAGTTCGTAATATATCTAAATTATTATTTAAAACTTTTTAAGAAGGAAGAATAATATCGCGATTTTGAACAATTTGGACTTTTATAGAACAATAGGAATAATTTTGGATAAGATATGAAGTCACAGTTACTAAATATGTACATTTCAAGGACTTATACAACAACGAATCAGTTTTCAGTAATTTAAATAAACTCTTTGATTATTCTCCTAATTATATTTGTCCTAATTTTTGGAAGAAAAGTAGATTATTAAAAATATGGATTTAAAAATCTACGACTTGGCGCCACGAGAATAAGCGGCTTTCACAGCGCCTCTACAGGTATGTGCCCGTAATACTGGAATGATAGCTATATATATTATATATATCATTCCAGTCAGCTATATATATATTATATATATATGCAACGACCACAAACTTGCCTGGAGCGCCAACTACCGGTATGTGGCCCTACTAATCCCTTTTTTTTTTTTGTTTTTTTGTTTTTGTTTTAGAAACCAGTCCTTGTCCCCGGGCCCGGTTTTCCTCTCCGCGGGCCTGACTATACGTATTTGCAGTTCGATATATTTATTCATTATAATGATAGATTCACACTTGAAGGACACACCTGCAAATATAAATTGAAAAAAATATCTCCAAAACCTCTATGACAATTCAACTATCCGATGAATTAACTTGAAAAAGAAAGGAGAAAATCTGAAATAAATCGGAAAGCCCATGGTTTCTCAGTGATTCCAAGTATCCTTTAGGGATAAATAGTTTCACATTCACAATTTCTATAAAATGTAAAACTATGTATCTTCAAGAATTAAAACAGGTATTAACTAGATTCTTATTATCTATATTTAAGTATCTAAGTTTGAGAAATGCTGTGCTACATCATGACGCGAAAAGATTTCAATCGTGGTTAGGAAAGCGTCACTGCGTTGTCATGGTAATTTAATATACATTACATCAACAATAATATATATTAATTAATCTTGGAATTAATATTATTATTATAATTCATATTGGGAATCAGGTAGTAAAGGTACATACAAAAAATTTAAGATTTTATCTTGGAATTAATATTAAATAATATTAATATATTATTTAATATATTACATTAACATTATTATATATTAATTAATCTTGGAATTAATATTATTACTCAAAATGATCTACCGTCCTAGACGGCAAACACAATTTTGAATTTGAATGGCAGTTGGCTTCGCGTTCCTTTCGCGCCAGTGCAGCGGGTATGGTGGGGGTACTCGGGTCGCGCGAAGTCGAACGTATTTGAGCATCGGGTTGGCGGGACCATAGTTTGTTGGATCATGATTTTCACTATACTCATGACTTGCGCAAGTCTGCAACTTGCGGATCTGTAATCGTGTGAAAGGTCCCTGAGGGTCTATCTCTACAGCGCTATATGAGAGCCCTGTCGATGGTGAATCCACACTAAGCCCATTCCGCTCCGCGCGGCGCGGTACCGCACGTGCGTTTGCCTTGCGTTCTGAGTAGTACCAACCTCCGGGTAGAGAAGTGAAAGTTACTAGGGGGAAATATGGCCGCCACAGATTGCTGGAGCATAGCTTTAACTTGAGGAGGCATGTAGTCATGAATTCATAAAGTTAAAGTGTCACAATGCTAATTCAGGTTGGGGAAGGGAGAATATATTTAAATATAATCATCGTTAATAAATCACTACGGATATACTGTTTCCACAATTCAGAATTCGTTCGGACAGCAGATTTTGCTTTCTTTTCAACGTACACGTCTGTAAAGAAGATAGGGAAATCCTTCCCTCAACATATTTGGTTATATTTCGTAGTAGACTTTGTCAGGTGACATAATTTGTTATTAATTTTGATAAATTAATTAATTAAAATATACCTTCAACCAAACAACTCCATTTTTAACTACAGTTACGATGAATATACATTGATTTTCGATTTTTACAAACACTTCAAAGCTGAAAAACGAATTTGTCTGTAAAACAGTTGAATTTTTAACCACAGCATATGCATTTTCCACCAGATAAGAATTTTCTGAAGATATTTGAATCAAGGATTATTAATTTCCTCCGAAACACGAATTTTTATGCAAAAAAAAAAGGAGAAAATTTCAACTTTCAGCTGTAACAAATATATTCTCAATAAACGGAGAAACGACTTTTGAACAATGCATTTTAATTTCCAGCCAAAAAGATGGACCGTTAGCCCAAAAAAAGAATTTTCAACTAAGTACTTGAATTTCAATAACGAAACTACAATTTTCAACTAACCAGTTGAACTTTCAAGGAAACAGATGAATTTTTAACTACAGATACAATGAATCTATGAATGAAATAGATACATAATCAGTTAAAATAATTGTTTTTCAATTGTAAAAAAAACCTTGAAGCTAAGAAAGGAATGTGTATGTGGAACATTGTTGAACTTTTAACCCATAAATATGAATTTGCCACCAAATAATAATTTTTGTGGGAATTGGAAACGAAGAATATCAATTTTGTACAAAAGAAGACGAATTTTGATCACAAAATTGAAAAAAGTGTCTATTAATGTTGGAAAAATGTAACTGTCAGTTGTAAACAATTAATTTTCAATAACAGAACTAAAATTAGTTCAATTTTCCAGAAAAAAAGATGAACCATTATCGCAAAATGAAAATGAATTTTTAACTACGTAATTTTATTTTCAATTACGAAACTATAATTTTTAACCAACCAGTTAAACTTTCCAGCAAACAGGCGAGTTTCTAACTATAGTTTCGATCAATCTACAACTCAAATAGATACATAATAAGTGAAAGTAATTGATTTTCTATTTTTTTTTTAAACTTCAAAGCGAAAAAACGAATTTGTCTGTGAAACAGTTGAATTTTTAACCCGAGAATGTGCGTTTTTCACGCAATAAGAATTTTGTGGTGAAATTTGAAACAAGGATTATTAATTTTCTACCAAAAAAGACGAACGTGTATGCAAAAGAGAAGACAAATTCAACTTTCAGATGCAAAAAATTAATTCTCAATGAAAGGAGAAACGACTGTTGAACAAAGCAGTTTCATTTTCAACCAAAAAGATGAATCGCAAAAAAGGAATTTTCAACTAAGTTCTTCAATTTTCAATCACAATACTACAATTTTCAATTAATCAGTTCAACTTCCAAGCAAACAGACGAATTTTCAACTACAGTTACGATGAATCTGCGACTGAAATAGATACATAATAAAAAAATTAAAAAAAAATTGATTAGCATTTCGAACTCGAAAGTTCATTGCCTCACTACCCGATTCGGGTAGTGTTTCTAGGTGGATAAATACTACCAGTGTGGGTCCACCACACCCACGACGGGTCAACAACACGCAGTATTCCCCGAACGGTCACCCATCCAAGTACTAACCGCGCCCAACACTGCTTAACTTCAGTGATCTAACGGGAAGTGGTGTTTTCAGCGTGGTATCGCCGTTGACAGATACATAATAAGTGAAAGTAATTGATTTTCATTTGTAAAAAAACTCAAAGCTAAGAAAAGAATGTCTCTGTGAAACAGTTGAATGTTTAACCCAAAATTATGAATTTTTGTACCAAAGAAGACGAATTTTTATGACTAAAAAACATTTTCCACTAACGGTGGAAAAATTCAACTGCCACTTGTAGAAAATTTATCTTCAATAACAGGAGAAACGACTTTTTAACAAATTAGTTTAATTTTCAACAAAAAAGGTGAACCATTATCTCAAAAACAAAAATGAATTTTTAACTATGTACTTCAATGTTCAATTACGAAACTACTATTTTCAAGAAAGCAATGAAAATTTCAAAAGCAAACAGATTAATTTTCAACAACAGTTGCGAT
This sequence comes from Andricus quercusramuli, assembly GCA_932178445.1. NCBI lineage: Eukaryota > Metazoa > Arthropoda > Insecta > Hymenoptera > Cynipidae > Andricus > Andricus quercusramuli. The sequence continues at coordinate 12,518 of CAKNXH010040101.1, forward strand.
AAATATCATAAAAATATTGTTAAAATAGTTCTTTTGCCATTTTTAAAAACGCGTCTCCAATCAAACACTTGAATTTCCAACTATGACAGATTTATTTTTAACCCAAAAAGAGAAATTTTCAACGAACTTATTCAATTTTCAAGCAAGCAATACGTCAGCTTAATTTTCATCGTCAGGAGTGAGGAACTAAAGACGAAAGAAATAGAAATATGGCAAATAAATTACTGACAAGAATTTCAACATTTCTTTTTCTTTGGCCATTGTTATATTAGGCCTACAAATTAATTCGTTCCCTGTATTCTCATGTTTCGTAACACTTGGTGGTACTTCAATTTTCTCCCGTCCACACAATTTAATAGGAAACTCTTCTGTTTTAATAATCTAGTTCTAACCCGACCCGACGCGAAGGTACCCGAATGTCTTCGGGCTTGCGATCTCGCATACCCCACCACCATCGTTCCGCGCCGTTCCGCGTGGATGCGCGCGCTACATCGCATCGTCTCCCTTCACCCCGACCCCCCGAACAACCGTCCACGAGAGCGATGCGATCTTGCATTCCCCACCACCATCGTTTCGAGTTGTGCCGCGTGGATGCGCGCGCCACATCGCATCTTCTCCCCTTGCCCCGACCCCCAACACCCAAGTTTACGCGAAAGTACCCGTTGAGTCCCAGCGTGTCGGTCCCAGCACAGCACCCCCCGAGC
>CAKNXH010040104.1:0-27399 GCA_932178445.1 Andricus quercusramuli
AGATCAACTTATCGGTCCGTATTTTATTGATGGAAATTTGAACGGTGAAAAATATCGTGACTTTTTAGAAAATCAACTTCCAATATTGCTGGAAGACCTAAGCTTGGAAGTGCGACACAACATGTGGTTTCAACATGACGGTTGTCCAGCACATTATGCGGCAATCGCGAGGGAAGTACTCAATCGCGAATTCAATGGACGATAGATCGGTAGAGGAGGTCCAGTAAATTGGCCTGCCAGATCGCCAGATCTTACGGCGCCGGATTTCTATTTGTAGGGTTATCTAAAGAATCGCGTGTATCAAGAAGTGCCCACAACTCGTGATAACATGATCGAGCGAATCAGGTCTGCTTGTGCACAAATATCACCAGACACAATTCGCAGTTGTGTGGAATCTTTCAAAGCTCGGATTAGCAAATGCATCGAAGTGCGAGGACACTATTTTGAGCACTTATTGTAAAATAATTAATCGAAATCAAGCATCCCTGTGGTGAGAGGCAAGGGGACTCACCGAAATCAAGCACCCCGATGGATGGTGAGAGGCAAGGGGACTCACCGAAATTAAGCACCCCGAAGGGAATAGACAACTACTACGTCCGCGTCGTTATTCCTGGGTAGAGCTAAAAGTAGTGTCAACAATTTCGTTTTTCGCAATTGCAGCGCCATCTATCGCGAATCGAAACAAATTTTCCGAATAAAACTTACGTATTTCGTAAAGCAGAATCTGAATCTGTGATAAAAAATTGGGGTTGCCATTTGAAATTACAAAGTTACCCCATCTCTGACAAAGCGGACAATTGTCTGAATGAATGGAACTTGGGTGAAGTGTCTTAAACGGTGACTCTGGCATACCGGGCGACCTCTCAAAGTATGCAGCCCTATCCTTGCATGCGGAGCTCTATAAGGACAGACGAACCCTTTCCCTAGCTGCTCCTATGACAAAAAATGACACCACCAAACCCTAGAGTTTGGGGTGCAGAGAATAATTTAGATGGAAACACAACGAAGAAGTGGCGAAACGCCCACATTGAGTGGACGAATCAACTCAAGGATGACTTGCTAGACTAATACGATGCCAGTATTATCCCTGCTTCCCGCGGGAAGCAAATACCTTCTGAGAGATGATCGCGATTTCAGGACAAGAAGGAACATTGACATGCAGGTTCGTCCTGAGCCCCAAGATCTGGCTGAAATGGATGCCTCCCTTCGTGAGGATATCTCGGAGAAGTCCGAAATCTAGACCATCAATTGTTCAGTGATGCTACGCGAAAATGATTTTGATTTTAAAATATAGTGAGCTCTTGTTGGCGCGAAACAGAAATGACTGGTGATTTCGGTTTGAAAAAATAGTGCTATCAAGTCAATAAAAGTGCATCATAGGCTCTGTATATTCCTGCCAAGACCGCAAAGTTTTTGCATGTGACAATCAGAGGGTTATTATAAATATATGGACTATTTTATCGCCTGGATTGTTGATGTGATAATTGCAGAACGCAATTTTCTACTCCGATCATGTTATCTCTGTTAAAGCGAAGCACGTAACCTCGAATTTCGTTTGTTTTCTTCAGGCGTAGTCATCTCGATCCGCAGACTATCCGTTGTAAGTTCACTGCATCTCCGCATTGTACATATGACTTTACGAACAAAACATGACGGTCGTTTTTTCCGCAAAGCGAGCTGACATTAAGATTCCCGACTGTTGCTGACTTTCTATACTCGTGTTCTTCTTTTGATCATACCTTAAACTCCGTTGATATATATGCGAACTTTAAGATTTACTTTTCACTGTGCGTCTTCCTTGGTTCGCTTCATGTCTTCAAGACGCACGAGGGTTTCGCCGGCCTGTCATTCTGATTGCATATTGCAACTTTGATCATTTCGTTTTACGTTGGCTTTCAGGACAAAAGGATTGGTGCCAATCTCGACTGGCGTAAAATTTTTGGTCGACAAAGAACGTCATTTTATTTCCCTCTTTTTCCGCTTATTCGCCAGTCTTCTTTCACGGTACCCTGATTATCTTATATGCTGTACGCCAACCTAAGTCCTTTGGGTGGGTCTCTTTCGTTTCGAAGGAGAAACATGCACATTGCAAAACTTTTATTATCGCCTGCTGCACCCGGGCTACCACTTTTAGATAAGGTGAATTCCCAGTGACACTCTTCCACCAACAACACACGCAGAAATACCGATTCTCAGGAAACTAACCACTGGCGGTAAAAATAGAATGAAGGAATTTAGAAAACTAGTTTCGGCAAAGAAGAATGTAAGGAGAGCTTACCTTTTTATTTAGTTTTCCTGCTCGGAGCGTTTAAATTTATGAGTTTTAAGGTTGAAGAAGTCGAACGTAAAAGCATTCAAAGTTAAAAGTTTTTCATTGAGAATGATCTCAATTTACGAAATAGTATATGATGGACCAAGCGGGAAAATGGGACTTTTTCCAGGAATGTCATTTTTCAGTACGAGTCGCAGGTGAGCGAGCACGAGCCGGAGACGAATACTGACAAAATACATGAATCGTAAAAAGTCTCACTTCTCCCGCTATATTATTTCTGCTCATATGGAGGAAACCTGGAAGATTTATTTTTACATTAATATAAATTTAGAAATTTTCGAATAATTATGAAAAGTTTTAAAATTTTGAAAATTTATCTTGAATTTTATAAACGTCAACAAATTTTATAAATTGTAAAAATTTGGAAATCTGAACAAATTTTTTAATTTTGGGAATTCATGGAAATTCGGAGTATCCAAAAACGTTCGGTCATTTATGGCAATTTGTGGTAAATTATGACAATTTATCGGTAATTTGTGGTAGCTTCTGACTTTCAGTTGGTTCAATCTGTCAACGCGATCAATTGATATGATACTGATCTGATAAATGATTGAACTTATATAAGTTTCACCATTCACCTCTGAGGTCATACTTTTGCTCCCTCTGACGTCAACAAACTTGAAATGCATTACTTTAGTCCTGCTTTGCAGTCATCGAAAAGAGCTGAAATTCATGCATGTGTTGTAAAGTAATGTATTATGCCCCTACTAAGAAGATTAATTTTCTACGAAAAAGCACGCTTTTTTAATAAAACTTATGAATTTTCAACTGAAAAATATCCATTTCCGACAAAAAATGGAATAGTTACATTTTCAGTTCATAAAAAGGAATTTTCAATCACGAAGATACGAATTTTCAACGAAACAGTTGGGTCCTCAATCAAAACAGATTACTTTTTAAAAAGCGCAATTAAAAAATCTTTCACAATAAAAAAATATATGTTCAACCTTCTTAAAAATATTTGCAAATTTTAATTTATATTGAATCTTTTCTAAACTTCTGAACGTTCTAAATATCTTTTAAAATTATTGAAATTTTTCCTCAAATTCTGGACAAACTTCTAAATCTTCCAAAGATCTTTCAAAATTATTCGTATTCTTCCTCAAATTTTTTAAAAATTCTGCATAATAAAAAAAATTGCCCTAAAATCTTCCGAAATCATTTTCGAAAATTTTGGAAATCCTTTGAAATGTTTGTAAATATTGTTTCTAAATTAATTTTTCCAAATAAAAAATGATTTTAAATTTTCCTAGAAGTCTTGTGAAATTTTCTATATCATCATACAATCTTTCAAAATTCTTAAAAAGATTCTAAACTTTTTGTTCGAAATCTTCAACAGTCTGATGTCCAATATCTTTTACCCCTAAATTTACTTAAATTTTTTCTAATCTTTTCTAATCTTGCAAAATAAAAAATTGTTGCATTAAGATACGCTACATTCTTTTCACATTTTTCAAAGATCTACATTTTGTTTGGAATTTTTTGAAATCTTCTCAAGATTTTAATTATTTTGGAGTCTTCAAAACTTGTAAATATCATATGAAATAATTCAATTTCCCAACAGATTTTTAAAATCATTAAAAATGAGAAAATGTTCTTAAAATCTTCCAGATTCTACTTCGATATATTTCGAAATCTTAAAATTAATCCTTTAAAATAAGACCTGAATCAATAAAAAACATTCTCAAATATGTTATTGTCGGTATCGGTAATATCTTTGTTGCCAGTAACAACAGTGGATAACTGTATAAACTTCGCAAATTAAGAGAAAAAATTAAAAAATTCTAGTGTGGTAGCAAAATGTTAAGAACAGAATTATTTCTCAATGTATACAGGGCCATGGTATACTTTATGACCTAAGAAAGCGGCACTTACGAGGGCACTTAAGGTCGGCTTCACAGACATGAATAATATGGCCATATCCATGCATTTTTTATATAAAATATGGTATGAATCATGGGTAGAGGGACGTTCATGACTCGTAGTGAAAACATACACTCGTCAATAAAGTCTCTCTTCTCCGAGCCCTTGGTGCATAAGATGTGGGCGTCGGCATGAAAAGGGTCCTTATGGCCGGCATGGAGTTACGCATAGGAGCATATAGCCGGATAAATTCCCGACATTTTGAGCTGAAGACGAACCCTTTGGTTATAAAAAGTAGATCCCAGGGCTTTTTTGAATTTGGAACTTCGAAAAACCGCTTTCTGAGAAAAACGCATCGAAAGTTGACGAGTGCCATAAGCGCAAGTGTCACACTTTTTTTGAATATGAAATATGCCCACCTCCGATTTCTTTTGAACCATGAGTGTAGTGCAAATGGATTTAGTATAGGTTCTAGTATCATCCCCTACTTAAATCAGAAAATAATCATTTTGTCATTGACTTAGTAAAACGCGAAAATCTCCTAAACTAGAAGTATATCATATCAAAAACGAATTATATCGCATTCTCTAAATATGAATTAGTGAAAATTTCACTAATTGAATTAGTAAATGTATGGTTCAGTAACCAAATAGTAATATTTTGATGTTTTACATTTGAAATAGTAAATATTTTACTAATAAATTAGTAAAAGTTTTACTAATCTCAATTAGTAAACATGGTTCACTATTATTTAGTAGCTTCGCTTCACTAATTCATTAGTAACTAACGAATTAGTGAACTGCAACGATTTTGACCAATCTGAAGTCATATCCTCATATGACATTGCGTGCCACTTGATGCCACGCTATTTGAGGTTCGCATTGTTTTAATCCTTAAAGTACAGTTCAATTTTAAAAATCATTAATTTAATTTATATTCACAGTTGATCAACCAAAAATGGTTTTTTATCCAAAACCATCAACTTCAAACGCTTCTAATTTCTAATTGCTTAAGTATGTAAAAGTTCATTTAAAAATTCTTCAAATTAAAATGTACGCTTGAAAATTAAAATCTGAAATGGTTTTTCCCGGTCTCATAAGATTCCCGGTCCAGCGGCCACCCTGAAATTATCATATTATTGTTCTATTTAACCATGGCTAGTAGACAAAAAGGAATTCAAGATCAATTTATTTATTTATTATCGCCAACGGCCATACCACACTGAAAAAACCAGTTTTCGTTAGATCACTGAAGTTAAGCAGTGTTGGGCGCGGTTAGTACTTGGATGGGTGACCATTCGGGAATACTACTGGGCGTTTTTGGCTCGTCGTGGGTGTGGTGAGCCCACACTTGTAGTCATTTATTTCAGGAAACTATCCACCTAGTAACACTACCCGAATCGGGTAGTGTTCAAGCCTACCCCGAAAGGGAAATGGCTTAATGGTATACATACATACCTGGCCAAAAAACACAACATCATTGAATATCAATGTACTTTTTTGTTTCAAATATTCTGTTTTATTGCCAATAAAACTTACATGAATTTATTACAGTGCATATTCTTTGTATTCTAGCATTTTTTATACTCTCCTTTCAATTTATATTTATTTTGAGAAAATTAATTTTTTCACTGAACAATTAGTGGATTTTTACTGTATAATTAGTGACTTTTCACTCTTCAATTAGTACACACTCAAATGACAGGGATTACTAATTGCTTAGTGGAATTTCACTAATTTCAAAAGTGGACAATTTCCACTAATCAAATTAGTAGTTTCCTACTAATCGTGAGTGGCCGACTTCTCTCTAATTACATATATAGTCACTATCAATTAGTGAAATTTCACTAATTCAGATTTAGAGAGCAATCATTCGAAGAAGTGCAAATACATAAGGACAGTACTGGAGACAAAAATGAAAACCGATTTTCATTATATGAACGCATGTAATTGGGGAGAGGCGGATAAAGCGGCGCATCGGGAAATGCGGGGTGGTAGATTTTACAAAAATATTGAGATATTGAAAAAATATTCTATCAGAGACAACTGTTTGATTTTTGAGCTATATAGTTTTTTTTTGGGTGTTATATATCTATTACCGCAGTAGGGAAAAAATCATTAAAGCTAAGTATTTTGCTCGAATTGTATTAAAACTTTGTTAATATTGATCTTCTGGCATTCCCGAAGGATGTCATGTTTCACAAATAGGTAAAGTTAGTTAACATCTGCAAATAAAAGTCTCATTTCAAAACTACCCAGGCAGAAAATTCAGTAGTCCGCCGGTGTTCACCACCCGCGCAGTACTGGCCCAGTACTGGCCACCAGTACAGATAAACGGCAGTTCGCCAGTACCGTTATAAAATGGTCCAAAACGCGAAAAAATAAAATATTACAGGAAGAAAAATTGTAATCGATTTAAATTATTCAAAAATTATTTTATTTACTAATTTTTACCAGTTACCAGTTTATTTATTTTACATCTGTATTATTATTATTATTATTATACCATTAAGCCTTTTCCCTTCCGGGGTAGGCGTGACTTGTTCGGTTGGAAGGTAGTGAAATAGGTATATAGGTATGAGGTTGATCGGTATATGGGTATAGGGTGGATGGGTATGTAGGTGTTATGTATAGATGTTTTAGATTGATCTGGAGTTCTCGTGTTATTTATATAAATGACACGTTCACTCCGCAACACTGCTCCGACCCAGGTTGCTGATCAATCTCTCTAGCGATCACCCCAAATGAGGAGCCTCACAAAATTATTATGTATGGTTCCCCACTTGGGTCCATTAGTATCCAAGGTCTTTGTTTCAGGCATCATTCACTCTATTGTCACTCTGTTTATAAACTATTTGTCGCCACATATTTCTGTCCTGGCATACTACTCTAGCTTCATTCACGTCCATGCATTTTTTCATGCAGGCTCTTGTATTTCTATGGCTTCTTATGTCTCTTCGTATTAGTGTCTCATTCACAGATTCTAACCATTCTTTCGGCGGTCTAACTCTGGGCATTTTGCCATTTACTTTACCTTTATACACTTGCTTGGTCAGTCGTTCATCTTTCATTCTTTCAAGATGTCCGAACCACCTTAGCTGATTTCTTTCCCATATGTCAACTAGTGTCTCCCCTGTACCACATTCTTTGAGGATTGTCTCGTTTCGTACTTTGTCCATCAGTGTTTTCCCGCATATTATGCGCAGAGGTTTCATGCTGATCGCGTTGATTTTACTCCTGTCCTTTTCTTGACAGGTCCATGTCTCGCTACCGTATAGTACAGTCGGTACGAAAATAGAGTTATATATGGCCATTTTAGCTTTTTTTGATATGTTTTTATTTGTGAGGATGGACCTTGCTCTACCGATAACCTGCTTACCCTTATTTATGCGCCTATCTAATTCCCCATCTATTTTTCCGTCGTTAGTGAATAGACTACATAGATATACGTACTTGTCAACTTGTTCTAATTTCTCATCATTTAGGACTATGTTGCATATTGTTTTCTCACTTTTTCCCTCAAACACCATGACTTTCGTTTTATTCACGTTAATTTTGAGGTCCATGTTCTTCATGCTTGTATTAAGTTTATTCAACATTCTTTGCAAGTCTTCGACTGATTCTGCCATAACAATCTTGTCATCCGCGAAAGCCAACCCACGTACCTTGACGGTTTCGAGATCTACACCTTTTTCGTCGAAGAGGGCAGTTCTAAGACACTTATCCATGAATATGATAAATAGCCACGAGGACATAACGCATCCTTGTTTCACGCCTTGCATAATATCGAACCATTCACTCTTTTTCCCATTTACCCTTACACTCGCTTTACTACCTGTATATATTGTTTTTATTGCTTGTAGGAGCCCTCCATTCACTCCATACTCTTTAAGGACTTCCCAAAGTTTACTTCTATTTACCGTGTCGAATGCTTTTTCTAGATCGATAAATGCACAAAAGACTTTCTTTCCTACTCTCAAACTTTTTTTCTGCGACCTTTCTTAGGCTAAATATCTGATCCGTACATGATCTTCCTGGCATAAATCCACTTTGGACTTCCCATATTTTCTCTTCTGTAATTTCCATTACCCTACGGATAAGTATTTTTGAGTATATTTTACTTACGGTACTTAGTAGGCTGATACCTCTGTAATTACCGCAGTTGCTTTTATCTCCTTTTCTTTTGTATATTGGTACGATAATCGCTTTTCTCCAATCGTCTGGGACTTCTCCCGTTTCGATACATAAATTTATTAATTCGCACAACCTGTGAGGTATGTACTCGCCACCGTATTTAAGCATTTCAGCGCTAATATTGTCTATACCCGCAGCCTTACCGTTTTTCAAGTTCTTAATTATATCTCTGACCTCAGTGACACAGACTTTTTCAATTGGGTTTTCTAATGCATTATCTTCTATGTCGCAGTTTTGTTGTCCGATATTTTCACCTATTGTATGATTTAAAATAATAAAAAATGTATGAGAAAAAAAAGAGTTAAAAGATTGTTGTTTTAACTTTTTTGAGCTATTGCTTAAAAAGATGGTTTTTTCATTGACTTTTAATTCTGTAGGTATAGAGTAATAGTTAAGGCTACTGACTGCTAGGCGACAGATTGAGGCATAGATGTAGGTTCGAAAGTCCGTAGCGTTAGAATTTTTATTTGTAATACTGTTCAGATCCTCAATGACTGACTCACAACATTGTATTTAAATTATTATCTTCCTGTATATTCTGCCGATGCTCATTCTTTAAATCTGTACGTGCCATTTGAAACTTTCTCATTTTGGTAGCATCTGCCTTTATGGGTTATAACTTTTATTAGTTTGTTGCTTTCGCTTTAAGGAATGTCTGGAGAGATGAAAAGAATGATAGTTCTAAGTTTGAGATCTTTGAATTTGAAGGATCATCAAGGAGGGTACAAGAGCATCTGTGTAAATAAACCCTAGGTTGCCGAACCGCCGGCAATAACCAGTCAGCATGGTCATTTACACCTTTCTTGTAACTAATGTATCGGTACCTAGGCCTGCTTGATGGTCCTTCTTCAGGACACGTCCGATGTTGCCAATATTCCAAATTTTGAATGTACTTAATTTCACCTTTCTGGCAACATTGGAATTTGTCTGCGTCCCTTGCGAGCTTGCACTCGAAGATCAGTGCTCTCGGAGACGCGAACGAGTGATTAACTAAACCGAATGATAAATGATAAGCGACCTATATTTTGTTAACTTCACAATTTCTGAGTGTTATTTTTCTTGTACCAATTTTCTGTACCAATTCTATTAATCAGTGATGTGATTCAGATGTTATTTAAAATAAATAAGTTTTTTAACGACATCTCTATTTAATTTAATTAAAATGAACCTGAACTTTTAACAAAGCACGTTAGTAAGATTTACGCGTGTAAACAAATACAATGTTTAAAAATGTAATATGGGTAATTGTCAAATTGTAAGCAAATTTTAGCACCTTCAGTGGCAATCATATTATTATCAGGAATTAAATATTTCATAACGGAAATTGATCTTATTACATGTACAAATCTTAAACCCAAAAGGGGCAGTTGTGAAAATTAGAAATAGTAATGAATCCATGCGCATGTGCATATAATCAGTCGTACGCTGTTCTATTGTACCGTACGGTAATGATACGAGAAAAATGTGAAAGTTTAACCTTTTTTAATGTTTATGAAGAAATAACAGCTTTTAATCATAAAAAGTCACCTACTAATGAACAAAAATGCCGCCAAGCAAGTAACGGAATGGTTTTTATAATTTTTTATCACCCCGAAAATGGTTTTTAACGCACGTACGGGAATGACGTTTTTGTTGCCAAGATGCACTTTTCAGTTTTAATATCGGATTCACAAAAAAGAGAGTTAATATTTTATGCTCAATTTTATAAAATCTTGTATCAAACGATACGCCTAATATTTCTGTATTCATAACTCAACTGTAACTACAATATTTTACTAAAAAAAAGACGTACATTAATGACGTCTGAAATGGCAAAAATTGAGGGAGAGACTTCAAGGCTTTTACAATATCATCAATTTGACTTAAAAAATGTGCATACATTAAATTTATGTTCATGTGCAGTTTACAAACTTGATACGTTAAGCGTTTTTCAGGTTACTGTCTAAAAAAAAGGAGAAAATCAGTTTATCCTGGTGCAAAGTGAGGTTGGGACGCCGTACGGTAATGACGTTTTGGGTGTTCTTATATTAAATTAAAGTAAATAGGAACAGAAATGAAAAAAAAGAACTAACCATTTTGTAGAGGATGATAATAAGTGTTTACTAAATTAAAAAAAAAAAATGGCACGAGTTTCTAAGTTAATGTTATATTACTGGGACTTCAAGTTTGCCTTCAATTTGACAATTACCTATATATGTACTCATTCTAAGCAGGACCATTAAGATTTATAGACCCAATACTCGCAATCAAATCATATTAATTTTTAAATACCTTTTTTGTCATGTCTTTAAAGTATAGCAATAGTGCGTGTTAAAATTAAAGAATAAGTTTAAAATTGGTACTTTTGTAATTATAAATAATATTCGGACGATATGCAGTCATATGATGATGAGATGGTCCTAAAATCAATTGAATGATTTTTTATCATTTTTAGAATTAACTCCGGAATTTTCGTAAGCCAGCGGTTTGCCAGTACAGAACTAGTACTGGTGTGCAGTACCGCGCCAGTATCGGATGCCAGTACTGCGGAGCATTGACAGCCAGTACTGGCCCAGTACAGATGCCCAGTACTGGTACTCGGGCAATTTGTACTGGGCCAGTACGGGGACTCGGACAATCTGTACTGGGCCAGTACTATACCAGTGGTGTATTTCCACCTGGGTATTCACAATAAGCGGGTAATGTGGCGCGGACGACCCTTTTAATGGTAAAACTTCGAAATGTTGAATAACTCTATCCGCAATCCGAGGACGCGTTCGGTGGCTTTGTCATAGGCCCTTTAGTTCTATTCGAAAGGAAAGACTTAATTTAGTTATATTCATTGATAGACTTAATAATTAGTATTTTAATTGACATAGAATCAATATTTCATGGAAATAAGGCGCAGCTCAGATATTGATCCACGTGTTACATATTTTGCCACTACATTATTGAATATATTTTTCTATTTACCGAATGATACATGTTATGCGCGCCACATTGCCCGCTTCTCCCTTATCTTCTGTAACTGATCAAACAGCGGATATATGATTCAGTAAATTTGCACAGGTAAAATGAATTTTAAAGAAAGCAACAATTTTTCCCTCTTTTTTATTAGACCACGTGTACTCGATAACAAAGCAAGCATTTGGCAAACTGCCCGCATCGGAGTTAATACTTCCAACATCGTGAGAGCATTTTATCGTATTTTGTGTACTTTCCATTCAAGGTACTCTTCAGAGTATCCACTGTGTAGGTGGAGGCATTCACCCCTGGTGGACAAAATAGAAAATAAAGAGTCTTGAGTTTCCTTCAACTGAAAGAAAATCAAATTGAATATTGATTTAATTACGAATTTTTTTACAATGCGAATTTAAATTAGCAATTCTTTTATATTATATGCTTGATTTCAGTCCTTTTCGATGCCTGTAAAGCACGGCTTAATAGTGCTTTTCAAGCATAGCGACGTCATGGGTTAATAATCAAAATTATACATCTATGAGCTCAAATGTCGGACTCACAAAAAGTGATGATAAAAATATCAGTTGATTGCGTTGATAGAGTGGACCAATTCGAAGTGATAAGTTACCGTAAATGACTGTTAAATTACCATAAATTATCGAATATTTCCTTCAATGGTCATCTTTGGATACTGTGAATTCCCATAAATTTCAAGAATTTCAAGAGTTTCCAAAATTTTAAAGATTACAAAATTTTCGAACATTGATTTATAACAATAGTAAAAGAAAAGGAGAAGAAATTTAGAATATTACTCCATATTTGATTCATATTTTGGAAATTTCTTGTAATTTATAAATTTTCAACATTTGCGAAATTCGTATTCAAATAAAAATGAAGTTCCCGAAATTCCTCTACATGAGCAGAAATCATGTCTATATTACAAAAATATCAAATCATGCATTTAGTATTGAAAAAATATCAGACAAGAGACCCAATTTCTTGTAAAAGTGTCAAATTAGTTCTTGTGCTATGCATTTCGGCCAGCATGCCCCATGCCATGGGGCACGGTGCGTTAACAAACAAAAATTTCTCGAGACATGATCAACCAGTTTTAACCTCTTGCTCCCTGAAAATTCTATTTAACGTGTATCTATCTGCAATTGCCTTTAATAGATATATTGTATAACTACAGATACGAAAGACGCTAAAATTCAAAACAGTCATTGATAAATAATATTCGAAATCATATTGATTGAGTTTATTTCATATTTTATTTTTATCCGCGAGTTAAGAAATATTAAAAATTAAAATTAAATTTAACAAGCAAATAAATAATAAAGAAGTATAGAAAAAGTTTGTTTTTTTTATTCGCGTTTTCATTAACTAAATAATATGTGAGGATTTAGGATTTTCCAGTAGTATAAGGATGCCTTCTTATGGAACAAAATTTCTGAGTTCAAAACATGATTTCTAAACAATTAAAACTTCTACTGACTTCGTTTCTCGCCTCAAAATTATTTTATGCTACCAACAAATTTTCGACACCAAAGAAAATAAAGAAAAAGGACTCAACAGAAATCATGTATTGAACTCCAAAGTTTTGGAGTTAAAAATAAATCTTCATAAATCATAGTTAATTCCTAATTGGGTTCTAATCTGTATTTAATTGTTAATTCAAAAAAGCTTTTCCTTTCTAAAAAACACTCACTATATAATTCAGGTCATATCAAACTGTGGAAATAAACTAGAAAAATATGCAAGATTGTATGACTTCAGTAAACATTTTGTTCATAAAAGTTACAATTTTTCATTATTATTTATAATCAATATAAATTTAAGAATTCGGACATTAAAATTCATGAATGGTAATAACATCTTCCAAATATTAATCAGATTAAACCTAAGTTGATTAAATATTATTACTTAATAATAATACGAACTGAGAATTACTGACAAATTTACTTATTTAAGTACCTTATCAAAGTGCATTAAAATAATTCTTACGAAAAAAGACGTCTAATTGCTATAGATGACTGTCTAATTAAAATATTTTTAATAACAATAACAATTGTGAGTTGGTGCGACACTCTCTTGGTGAAATATAATCACTGAGATAGTTAGCTGCAACATGATTTACCAGAAAACAATATAAATATTCAACATTTATTTTTTTTAATACAATATTTGGAGAAACATACAATTTGTTTATTATAATATTTATAATAATGGGAATTCTTAGCCAATGTTTATTTTCCATTCTAAACACTACTCCTACGAGATATTTAGGCAATTTATTCAATATAACGTTTTTTGTTGTGGTTAAGCACCGTAAGAAAAAAAATTGTTTATATAGATTGTTTATAAAAATTGGCCTGAATCTCATGCTAAATATTCATATTCCTGGAGTGTATCCGCCATAATTCTAATAGAGTGTAATTGCAAAATCGGGCCTGAAGTCCTTCTGCAGGGATTAGTCCTGAGTGTTTTAAGAAAACATCTAAATTGTTCAAGAATTGTAAGCGGTAACCAATAAAAAAATCAGATTTTTCATGCGAAGCAATCCGCCATTTTGAATTTGTCACATCAAATTTAAAATCAATGATTCAAAATACCTTAATAGAATGAACTAAAAAAAAATCCGATAATCTTTCATATCTGCTGGTTACCATATTAGATCCGCCATTCCGAAGTTTGAAATTTGTATATGAACTTTGAAATCACTGACTCAAAATACCTTCACAAAATGAGAATAAACGAGGAATTTTTTCATATTTTGGTCGCCGCATCGGATTCGCCATTTCTAATTTTTGAATTTCATTGTCAAAATTGCAATCAGTGACACAAAATACCTTTATAGAATAAATTTTTAAGAAATCCGATAATTTTTTTAATCTGTTGATCACCATATTGGATCAAAAATTCGTAAACTTTAATACCGAATTTGAAATCAGTGACCCAAAATACTTTTTTAAATTAATTTTTTAAAAATCTGATAATTTTTGGGCAAATATAATAATATGTAATATTACTATAGAAATTTCAATCAGCTGCTTGCCACCTTTTTCAATATTTTAAATAACCATTCATACAACAGAGATTTCATTAAAAAGATTTCAACTACTTTTTTCAGTAACTTCTTTTAGAATAGCACTTTTTTGTAACCGAGATAGATTTTATCAAAGCGTTCTACGTAGCTTTGAGTACATTTTTAAGTCCCCAAAGAATTTTTGAGCCTTTGACAATTAGTGAGCACAAGCGTTATAGGAAAAACGTAACTAAAGTGCTTTAATCCGAGCTTTATCGCGTTAGCTTGTAAAGTTGAAGCTTTCTCTTTTACTTATCAGTCTCGTGCTGCGTGCATAAAATCTTTGTTTTCAATACTGTAAGTCGATAGGGACTTTTTTATCGACTTAGGTTGACTGCTAGTTTCAAGCTTGTTAGAGAATGAGCAAATTGAGACTTAACTTAATTGCTTATTTAGAGGAATCGACTAATTATATAAATATAACTCAGAAGAACTTATTCAATCATTGGGAAATTAGCTTCTGCTCAAAGGAACGAAACTTCATTTAAAGAGCAAATATTGATCAATTTCAATATCAATTAAAGCGTCTAAAATAGAAATATCTTCAGACTCATATACCCATTATTATTTTTCATTATGTTATTTTTTAATATGAATAGTTTTCTAAATATATTTCTATAAAATTAATATAACTTCTTCATATATTAAAAATGTATTTGAAGTTTATTGTAAGTCGGAGAAAAAATTAATTTCGCAGAGATTTCTCCTTGGAGTAGAAAAGGTGCAATAAAATCAAATTGTTCGAGATATCAATGAATTTTCATTATTATAGAAATGCCTTGTGGAAAATCCATTTTGCCAATTTGAATACTTTTTAAAGCGGGACAAAGTTCCTGGAACAAAAGGGAGGTTCTATTATTCTGTCTGGAACTCCACCTCATCGAACTTGCCACAATGAAGAGATCCATTCCTGCGGCAAATCGGAACTTTTGGAATGAATGTTGTACAATGTGCAATGTACAATATACACTGAACAAAAGCTATTTTCAATTTGGGATAAAACAAATTGATTCAGTTCAGTTTATAGTGAGCTTCTTGCATTATCTCCTCCGCAATTTAGAGAGAATAAACTTTTCAAACGAATATTTTTAATGAAATTAAATTAAACAACTGTTTGTATAATTGGGTACCATTGATGTTTGTTTTTCTACGTATAATAATAGATTTCTGTTAATTGAAGTGAACAGAATTTTATTCGACGTATCCCAATATCAGAATCCATTTGACATAAATATAACTCTGAGAGGAAATATGATAAATGAAAATATTCATGAAACAAATATATTTTGAAATGTATAAAGAATTTAGTGCAATTATTTAACGTATTAAATCTATAATACTAAAAAAAACTTGACCATTATTCTTGTTTTGAGTAATTTGATTAATGTGGAAAAAGTAAGCATGGAAAATTTTAGAAGTTTCGAATTATATTGGCAAAAATAATTGATTAAGAACAGAAAAATAACGGAATTTTATGAAAATTTTAATTTATACTTTCTATTTCCTAGCCATGATATAAGTTATTAAAATCCACATTTTAGTTTTTCCTATAATAAAGCTATTTCTTTCTTTTTCAAACTTAGGCTTCCAAATTAGAGTTCCACATTTAAGATAGAAGTATAAATAGAAATTTCGTTCAACAGAAATAATACTTTGAATGATATACTAATTCAAATTAAAGTTTTTCAAATTAAATTATCATACTTTTGTTATCAAATCAATCTAAATACCTACACCTATTCACTTGAAAATTGAGGAATTTTAAAAATGGTTTATGAAATCATAAAAAGTATAACTGATTTTTAGTTTTAACTATTTTTGGAAAAGATTCTGAAGCTTTTTGCAGAGAAAAAATAGTTTGGATTAAAGTTTTTTACTTCGATTTATGTGCTTTTACTTTCTGTGTAGGAAAAAGTTGAATTTCATATCCAATCTCTCAAAAGCTGATTTTATTCCTTGAAACAGTGAAAGATTCTTCACAACTTCGATTGGATTTAAACAAAAATCGTAATTCATTATTTCAGGAAAAATTTGGTCACAAAGCTAATAACTGTAAGATTCCTAAATAAATTTACATAATAAAATAGTTTTAAACAAGGCAAATAGAGTCTTTCGAAGAATAAGTATGCTACTGATAATTAGAATTGTATAATATTTGCAGCTTTTGCCTCCGAAGAAATCTAAAATATAAAAATTCCAAAAGAAACTTGTTGAATAAACAATTTTAGTTAGAATTAGCATTTCTTCAAACTTTATGCTGTATGTAAAATATTTCGAGAGTAATTAAAATTTCTAGTATGATGATATATTTTCCTTTAGGTCTATCAGTGGAATCACAATCTCGGTTCAAATCTGGAAAATGAAATGAAAATTAGAGCTCAAAATTTACTATGAAAATGAAAGTTGATATATCTCAAGTTCAGCTTTTATAAATCCAGTTTTTCAAATTTATGGAAATAACAATACGTCACTTTTATCAATTCATGAATAGTTTGCCTTTAGTTTTAATTATTCTGAATCTTCGATAATCGCGGAAGCTCAAGAAAATCAGGAAATTAGAGAAGCTAAAAATTAAGTGAAACAAAAATTTTAAGAGTGAGACAAACGTCTCAATTTACCTATTGATGAAAATAATGCAACCAATTTTAATCAATCTTAATCATTTTTGAAACATAAAGTAGTTTGGTTCAAAATCATTAAAATTGGCTGTTATTCCTTCATGAATATTATTTTCTTGGTGGCGCTTTATATATACAAATTTCTCATTTTTACTTGGGCGAGTTGAAATATATAAATTAATTTTTTCAAACAGATACCTTCAAGGTGCTGCTTGCATTAGCTACATAATAGAAGATTCGTACGAGTATTGCATGTATCAAAGCCGCTGAACTATGATAAATAGCACAGGAGACTGCATTTCCAGTTAGCTCTTGCTTATTTCTTTCCCTCAAGAGAATATTGCATTTTGCCTTCAACTTCTGCCTTCATGCCTGTATGCAGTGTTTTATGGATTTAAGACATGTGCATTATGCATCGGTACAATATATTGCTCATCTAGCTCACCCAACGAAGATGAATCTTACTTGTGAGGCATCTCCTTCTTTTCTTACGCATTATTACTTATTATTACTTTATCTTTTAAGTGGATATACATATTACAAGAGGAACATTTTTTAAATTTATTTCGTTTGATCTTTATATGAATAAAGACTAAATAAAATGAAGCAAAAATCTTCACTTTTCGTAAAAGAAAAGAATTTCAAGGTGTCCATCAATTTTCGTCCACCCAATTCCCGGATATTTCCCGTTTTTTCCCCGTTGTAAGTATCAAATCTCATCTAGCTATTAGCACGAATGAAACGCATTTAACCCCCAGACTTGAAAAAAAATTATACGGTCTTATGAGCTTATGTAAGAACCCTGACGTGCTGGGGTTTCTTGGACCTCGGATTCGGATTCAGCGACCCTAAAAACATATAGTCAATATGGTCTGACCTCCAGGCCCGAAAAACGATTTTTTTTGTGTGGCTGTGTAATGATTAGCTAATACTAGAGAAATTAGGAACTATATCTTAATTTTTTGTCCAAAATATTCAAAGATCCACGTTTTATTAAAAAATTTTAAAAATATGTTCAAGATATTAAATTAATTTTGAATTTTTTTCAAACTTCTGAATACCATAAAAAATTATTCGAATTTCTGCTAAACATTTAAAAAAATTCGGCATAAACTTCTAAACTTTCTAAATATCCTATCAAATCATTCGTATTTTCCAAAAAAATTTTATTTGGCATTATCGAAAAAATAGCCGTAAAATTGTCTGCATTATTATTTAATGATTTTAGAAGTCTTTTAGAATCTTTTTAAATATTCTTTTAAAATTAACGAAAGAAAAAAAACCATCTTAAATTTACTCGAATTGTTGCAACAAATTTTTAATCCTGCAAAAGTGAACATTTTTGCTTTAAAATATTTTACATTCTTCCTCAAAATTTTAGAAAATTATCTGAAATGTTTTTAAATCTTCTTACGATTCAAATTATTTTTGAATCTTTCAAAAATTTCTGAAACTCCAAAATATCTTTTGAAATAATTCAGTTTTACAAACAAAATTGTTTAATCCTGCAAAATAAAAAAATTTCCTAAAATCTTTCAGATTTTTTTGACACATTTTTAAATCTCAAAAACTGGAAATTACTTTCTTAAAATAAATCCATAATCATTGAAAAGTTTCCCAAAATATACTTAATTAATTATGATAATCTAAGTTTTTGTCCGTAATTTAATTTTTCTCGTCTCTTTGAAACTGTGAAAATGATTAAAAATTAAAGTGGGGTAGCACAATGTTAAGAAAATAACTATTTCCCATTATTGAAATATCATTTATAATTAAAATGTTCTTCTCCATCAATAATGTTCAGAAACATTTGGAAATAAATTTTTTTACGACATAAAATTACTTATTTGGACATTTTCGTGTACAAAATTGATGGTGCATAACATTCGTAATACTTATTAATAGAAAAAACAAACTTAAAATAGTAACTAAGATCATATTCACGCAGTGTCGCAACAAATCAGGGTTTCTTTTGCAAGGTATGCGATATCTCATCAACAACTTTTAGGAAAAGATTAAATATTCAAATTTATTTGTCTTTTCATCATAATTAATGAAAAATATCGCATCTTCCAAAACTTTAAGTGTGATTCCCGGCTCGAATTTGTATTTACGGCCAATTCCCGGTTTTCCCGATTTGTAGACACCCTGTAGTTTACTCGTCAAGTTTTGGTAATCATTTTGAATTCGAGCAGTACTTTCAGAAAATTTTTATAGTTTGAATTTAAGTAAAAATTGAAAATAGTTCAAATTTACACGACTTGCATTAACTGACCTTACGCTATCGAACTCCATCTTCTCTCAGTTCAGGAATAGAACATTTCGCAATTACTTTATTCTCTTTTTTAAATTCCAAATTCGATATTTTTATCTCTATCAGAAGCCGAAAGTAAAGTTGCGTATCGACTGAGCTTTCCAGTCAAACGTTCTTCACCTTGATTCAGAAATAAAAAATCTGGAAATTATTTATTTCATTTTTTCTTCAATTTCTCTTTCTCTAAATTCAAATCAGTCAAAATTCACTGACAATCAGTGGAATTTCACTGGAAATCAGTGACGTGGTTCCTACTATTCGAATCCTTGAAATTGCAGTTATATTTCACTGGTTCTTCGGTGGAAAATGATACTGAAATTTCAGTGAATAATTGGTGATTCTCAGTCAATTTTTACTGATTCAAAAAGATAGAAGTCACTCGCATTCGCTGGCGATTCCCTACCCGACATCTAATAACTTTATAATTTTGCAACCTTCTGCTTGGATTTTTTCTGTTTCCATTTTCTAGGATTTCCACTGTCTATAAGTGAAGTAAAAATGTGCCCGCTGTGCGGGTATACATTCTGATCGCGCGATATGCTTGCGGCTCGCCTCGCTCGCAAGTTTGGGTGCTCCTGTCGATTCTCGCGCTTCGCGCTCAGCTATCTATTCCTTGCACCCGAAACGCATCTTCATATTCTGAATTTTCTACGTATTTAAGTACAGTTAAAGATCAAATTGCTCAAAGATCTGTGGGCTTTGAGGTAAACATTCTCATCGTGACCCTCGCGCTCGATTTTCGACATATATTTTTAAATGTACATATATGTATTTTCTGAGGGACCTTACAATAAAGAGCACCAACCCTTTCTTCAGACTTTTTTCTCTATCTCGTGGTGTTATTCTAAGAATCGGAATTTCATCCATATGATTCTTTATGTAGATATAAACCAAAATCTTCTACAAGGCCTCTTTTAAATTTTTAAAGTAGTTCGTGTCTTTTGACATAATATTGAAATTTTAGATTTCTTTCATCAATTTCGATGAATGAATGAAAAGCGACGAGTTTTATCGAAAAGTGGTGAAAAAAGTATTGTAGGAATTTTTTAAAGTAGAACTTACTTCAAAAACTTTTCCCCGTATTTCGCGCCATTTGACTTAAAAATTGAATTAAACATTTCTTTCGTAGTATTTTCGATAAATAAAACCACTGTGACAAGTTCTATAAGAATGGTTAGGAAGAATTTTGTAGGTCATTTTAAAGTCTTCAATTCTTCCCTAGAATTTTTCCCGTATCTCACATCGTTCGGCTCAAAATTTGAATTTTCTATTTTTTTTCATAGTATTTTCGACAAATAAAACCACAATAATAGGTCCTATCAAAATATAATAATAAGAACTTTTATAGGACTTTTCAAAAGCTGTAATTGCTTTTCGAAACTTTTCCCCGTATTTTGCGTCGTTCGGCCCAACATTTGATATTGTGATTTTTACGTTTTAGTCGTCGTTTGGCCTAAAATTAGAAATTTTCGACTTATTCAATGCAGAAAACCAAAAAGACAAGTCCTATCAAAAAACGATTAAGCCTTTGAAGCACACATTTTTGTATGCATGAGAACAATTTTTTTTTGCTTCCAACGACTACTTTAGTATGTGAAGGAGCAAAATAAATCAACATTAGAAAATTTAGATTTTTCGGTATTTTCACTGTTTTATCTCAAAACTAATAATTATTTTGTATTTGAAAGCCAGCATGCGGAATCCCACATTTTCTGAGGAAGTAAACAATTATGTTTTCAATTTGATGGTGCCAAAATTAACATAGTTATACTGGAAAAACTGCAAAAAACAAGGTGGTAAGTACAATTACCTCCTTGCTTCTGAAGGCTTAAGGGGAGAATTGTAGATATTTTTGAAAACTTCGATTCTTTTCAAGGAATGTGTCAAGGCTCGATTTGGCCCAAAACTTGATTTTCGGCTTCAGGGGACCTCAAAACATGGAGATCCGTTTAAAAACAGAGTTGTAAAATGTCGGCTAATTCTAATACTTTATCAATCATAAGTGATGAGGATGTGAAAAAGTATTATATTTCCTCGTAGAGTGATTGAAAAATGAATAATAGTGCTATTTTACGATATCTTGTCCCTGTTACAAGTAAGCGCGTTTTCCGCCCTCCACCCTTGCGTGTTAGCGACTGTGATATATTATTTTTCTCGCTTATACGGCCCTCGCACCGCCTCTTCGCTGGTAAAACGAGCAGTGAAAAACGTGTCAGGAGAGCCGTTCTTTGTCCCGCCGTGTTGAGATACAGAGCACAATTCCTTTCCCGGGAACTACGAACAAAGAGATGGAAAACGACCTGAATAATTTAGTAAATAGGAGCTATGATTCAAGATACTTGTGAGATTCGAAGACCTTTTTCTGATGCAAATTTTGTCCTCGTGAATTCATGAATATTCGGCGAAGCTTGAGATACTTGCGTCTCGATCGAGAGATACTCCAGTGACCGATTTCTGGGTGAAAAAGGTCTCTAAGATCAAGTTTTTCCTAGAGTCGTTGACATCTTCGTCGAGATTTTTCATTCTGATTAATTTTTCGCTCCAAGTCTGAAGCAGTTAAAATTATTCTAACTTATTTTTGGCCAATTTTAACTGATTTAATCAATACTTTCCAATGATCGTTAGGAAAATGGTTGACATTGAAATGTAGATATTAAATGAACTGTGGGATTCAATAACTCCCCCGATACGGTATACCGGATAATTTTGAAAGACCAATCGGATTGGATTGTGCTTTGGTACACAGTTTCAGGGACCAAAAAGAAAGATCAAGTTCATTAAAGAGCCATTTTGGATGAAAATTCAGAAAGCAAGAACATTTTCAAACATTTTTAGACCATTTTTTGTCCAAATTGAAAAATTCCTTGTAGAGAAATTCGTAGTACTCAGAAACTTGAACAATTTATCCTCAAGAATGTTTTCGATAAAAGGAAAATTATCAGAGTTATAGCATTTTCAATATCTAAAAAAACAAACGGACATGAACATTCTAAGCCAAACAACGCACGATGTGAAAAAAAGTAAAGAAGAGAAAAACGTTGCTTTTTGAAAATCCTACAAGATTATCGTAACAACTTTTTGAATTATCTTGAAAAATCGTAAATTCAAATTTTTTTCTCACATCAAAGTAATGGAAAATCAAAAATTCCATTTTGCGGTCAAACCATGCAGGATACGAAAAATGATGAATCCACAAAAATTGTTCACCTAAAAGAGAGTTACAAATTTGTCATAATTCTCTGATAGGATGCGTAGTTGTTATTTCATTCATAAAAAACAACATTAAAAGTGAAAAAATGAAATTTTTGGACAAACAACACAAGCTACGATAAAAAAATTAATAAGACAAAAGTCGTTCGCCTAAAAAGAGCTACAGATTTGTTATTGATCATTTTTTTATTGGAATGCGTATTTTTGGTTTTAATCGTAAAAATAAAATTACTAATAAAAAAATTCAATTTTTGGACAAACGACACAAATTAAGAAAGAAATGAAAAGACAAAAGTTGCTCATCCAAAGAAGAGATACAAATTTTCCTTCAATAATTTTTTGAAAGGACGCGCAGTTTTTGTTTTAATCGTATGAAATAACATTAAAAATAAAAAATATTTTTTTTTCAAACGGCGCAGGGTACGAGCAGAAATTAATAGACAAAAGCTGTTCACCCAAAAAGGATCATACTAATTTTTTCCCAATAATTTCTAGATACAATACAATAACACTTCATTTAGCCAAAGTCGCCTAAATTATATCTACAAATTTGCCCATCACTTTACGGTAGGATACGTATTTTTAGTTCAAATGGTAAAAAATAACATTGAAAGTTAATATATTAAATGTATGGGAAAACGAGACAAGTTGCAATAAAACGTTTAAGAACAAATTTGTTTTTTGTATAGGATGCGCACTTTTTTCAATTATAAAAACAAGACAATGAAAATACGTATGTTTTAATACCAATGCATATTATAATTAAAATTAATGTCTCAGGCTTAAGATGGTTACAACCCAATATGTCAAAGGCATTTTTGTTTAGAGTTGGATTAAAAAAATTTTTTTTCTTAATTTTTTGAATAGTAGGCACGGGGAATGTCCCGGTACATATTATAGTCACGGACGCATCATTATAATACAATCAAGTGATCTGATAAGAGCGTGCGCCCTGACATATTGGACAAAGGCTGGTTTTTACCCCATCGTTCACGGACTGGGTTGCAGTCAAGCGCATTGTGGGGAAACCTACAGCTTAAGGTGGGATCCGAACCACCAGAACCTCGGTAGAAGTACATGGAAAAATTTCAAGAGGTACCAGCTCAGGGATTGAACCCCGGACCTCTAAGGTGAAGTCCGAGCGTCTAACCAACTGAGCCACCGAGGCAAAATTATTGTTATTATTATTATTATTATTATTATACCATTAAGCTATTTCCTTTTCGGGGTAGGCGTGACTTGTTCGGTGAGAAAATGAGTGATGTGAGGTAGGGTGTATACATTTTTGAGATTAATCTAGAATTCTCGCGTTATTTATTTAAACGCAGTGTTTTGTCGTCCCGAAATTCGGGATGATTAGGGAAGTATTTTTCATGAGCTTGGCTATTCTTCCGGAAAATTTGGGACTAGTTCATCCCCTTTTCCAGCTCCTCCAATTTTTCGGGACGACTAGCCACAGCCTTATTTAAATGACACATTCGCTCCGCAACACTGCTCGGACCCAGGTTACTAATCAATCTCTTTAGCGATCACCCCAAGTGAAGAGCCTCACAAAATTTGTATGTGTGGTTCTCCACTTGGGCCCATTAGTGTCCAAGGTCTTTGTTTTAGGCGTAATTCACTTTATTGTCACTCTGTTTACAAACTATTAGTCGCCACACTTTTCTGTCCTGGCATACTACTCTAGCTTCCTTCACGTCCATGCATTTTTTTATGCAAGCTCTCGTGTTTCTATGGCTTCTTATGTATCTTCGGAATCATGTCTCATTTATGAATTGTAATGATCTGCATTTATTTAAATGATACATTTTTCAGGGTAGCGGAGAATAGAATATAATGCAAAATAAGGAACAAGTATTAAAGTACGCATGATTAATAAAATTTGTACTCGATTTTGCAATATCTGAATAAGCACTCACAAGCCGAAGTATAGAAATGAATGCAATATAGTTACATTTGATATAATAGTGTTGAACATAATGTAGAAAAGTTCGCATGCTCGACAAAACTGGGTGCGAATCACGATACACGTGGTGAGAACGTGTTTGTTAAAGCCGAAGGAGTCTTAACAAAAGAGAATTCACAATCAACAAATGTACAATTGTCGATACTTTCACCTTTAATTTCAAGAGTTCTATGCACAAATGTGGGGGAATACAAAGACCGAGCGCGTAGCGCGAGGTAAGTACATTATCGAGCGCGAAGCGCAAGAACCAACATTTGCACTCAAACTTGCGAGCAGACAAATCAGAAGAAACTTTTCTGTATTCATATTTTTCTCCGATGATTTGTTTCAATAATAAAAATTAAAAACTGGAAACATTTCTTCCTTAACTCGATAAGTAACTAAAACATTAATCGTCTCAATATATAAATAATATAATAATAATCGGAATATTAATAAAGTTAGAAATTAGCTTTCGTTTAATAATATCCAATTGCAAATTAACGTAGGTCGATAACCACACTTTTCTAATTTCGCCGATAAAAAGTATCGAGGGGACTTTAGATTTAAAACATCTTCCAGCGAGAAAGTTGTTTTATATAAATGAGAGAGGATTTCTGGATAGTTTTAGATAGATTTTCATCAAAAAATGGTGGAAATATGTACTTCGTAAAATATTACGTGACGAGCTCTGGAAAGCCTAACAGCGAGTTCCCTGCCTGGCGAAGCTTAGTGTTAACAATGCAATCGTTATAGCATAGCATACTATTTTACAAAGTACATATTTTCGCCAATCTTCAATTAATCTTTCTTAAACTTTCCAGAAAGCTTCTTTCAACTGTATAGAACAACCTGCTCGCTGGTACAGTTGTTTCAAATCTGAAGTTCTCTCGATACTTTTTGTCGGCGAAACTAGAAGAACGTCGACCAGCCTTAATTTGCAATTAAATATTATATAAAACAAAAGGTATCCCTAGAGAATACTTCGTATATGTACCAAATTTCAAACAGTTTCAATAATATTTGGCCGAATCGTGACCTGTTGTTTTATGGCAAACATTTCATACTTTTTATTACATACAAGTCTAAATTTAAAAAAATTAATTGAGCGAATTTGAAAATTTCCATGTATTGAGATTCGTGGGTCAATGCTATTTGCGTTCTCTAGCGTCAGGTGAGTTATTGAATCCAAGAGCTCAGATGTTCATGGTTTTCATATTATTTTTAAAAATTTTTGAAACGACCCTCGAATATTTTTTGTATTTTTTTCATTTAATTAACACTGGCATTGCTAAAATTGGTTGTTTCCTAGGACAAATATGTGCATTCCATTGAAAGTGAAGTGTCAAATAAAGAAAGATTTTAGAGAATAATCTTGTAAAAGAAGAAATATAAAAACCACAAAAAGGACGAATTTTAGGTACATTGACTATAAATTTGTAAAAGCTACCTTCATTAAATTTGTTTTGATTTTAGATTTAACAAAATATATATATGTTTTACTTGAGACTGTATCGGCCTTAAGGCACATACAATAGAATATTGTATAGGGGAAAGTTGCCTAAGACGAGCCCCCTCCTAAGACGGGACACCCTCACAGAAAAAACTAAGAATAAAATTTGTTGCAGGACATTTTTTAGAGAGATGAAGTTTTGTTCAGCCAACTTCGTGTCTTTCAAAATACATGTTTTTTTCATGGAATAAGAAAGAAAGTTTATCCGATATTTGAGTAAAGTTTATCCTGTGAAGTTAATTTTTGTTGCAAAGAATCTTTCGTCGGAAATCGATGTAAAGTTTATCTTGGGTTTTTCTGTGCTTAATATTTTTGTACGAAAACATTATAGTCCTGACTTACGCATGCGAATACGTGCTCAGCAAAATTCTAATTATTATGAAAGTGTTTTTTTCTGCACTGGAAGTAAATTAACAAAAACAAAAAGGAAAAATTATTTTCGTACGTTAGAGAACGAACTTTTACCTGTTTTAGACATTGTGATTTAATAACTTCTAATGATTTGAAGGAGTAAGTTATGTTTTTGTTTGATAGATAATTTTGTAACCTTTGCAACTGATACTTAAGTTTCATTAACTTTTATGCTATTTAATGAAAATATTAAAAAAATTGTGATCATGCGAAATTCCTAAGACGACGCCCGGTTAGGCTAGAGAAATGTAGTTAAAAGCAAAATTTGCTTTACTTGTGAGTTTCCGATGGTCCCCATGGTAATGACCGAACCTCTTTATTGCTTTTAATCATGAATAAGAAAATTCTTAAACTATGTTGCTTTTTCGATCTATATCAGTAAATTTTGGATCTGAGATGACTAATATTTAAAATTTTATAACTTTTCATGAATATTTAGTCCTTGAACTTTTTTTACACATATTTGCTGTTAGACCTTATTTAACGCTTATTTTACGTTCTATAATGTACTTTACGTAAACAATATGTCATAAATGTAAATAATATGTTTAAACAATACGCTGCAAATGAAATTCATCAATATCTAGTGTTTAATTACACAGCTTTTTTATTTCAAAAAGGGGCCCGTATTAGGATACCGGGTTGCCTAAGACGAGACAAATACATATATTTTTCAACATCGAAGTTCATTGCATTTTAAACATTTTTTGAACATTTAAGTGTTTGAGCTTTGTAAAGAAAACATCAAACTATGATGTCAATAATCGCTTTCGCTACTGAAGTTCCTTAAAATCGAAAATTTTCGGAAAATATGGAAGGGGGCAACTTTCCCCTATATATACACACCCGGGTTAACATTTTCTGATCTGGCTTTGGCTTAATCTTCATTCAAGTTACTCTTACTTTCTTTTAGGAGAAGAATAGAATATTGGTAGTCTTTAATTCATTATTCATTTGTTATAAAATAAGAATTGT
>CAKNXH010040112.1:0-23058 GCA_932178445.1 Andricus quercusramuli
GCGGCGCGTCTCGGTGAAGCGGCCCTCCTAGCCTGCTCTATTTGTTCGAGGGCGGCGTCCTGTCGCCCGCGCTCCTCGGTCCCTCGATGGCGGCGCGCCTCCTGCCTCTGGTGGCGGCGGCGCTCCGCTTGCTGCTGTCCTCCACGGTGATTGATGCCCCGAGCTGCCCGCTGAAGGCGGCGGCGTCGGGATCGGGAAACGGGGGAAGTGCCGCAAGCAACTCCAGGCATGGAATTCTTATGATCTGGCGCACTTCCCGAGTTACTCGTAAGTATGCGCAAGGGTGAACACGGGGTTCACTAAGTCCCCAAATAATTGACGTGGGAAAACACTAGAGAAAATATCGTCCGCACTGGTGTCGCGGACGGTATTTAATTCAAGAGTCACCTGTCACTTACTTGGAGATAACACTTGCACTTACTTTGGTGGTGTCCTTGGCTGGTTCTGGTGATGGTGAGTGACCGACCTGTCACTTTATCTCGCTGGATGCTGCCTACTGGAACTCTCCTGTCACGACGTCGAACACACACAAAAAAAAGGAAAGAAAGAACTTCCGGAACACCGAACTGATAATCACGAAAGATTAGGTTAGCGTTATACTGGGAAAGGTTGGATAAGATTGGCTACGATCTCGCAACGGAGTCGCAACCGAGTGGTGGGGATCGTGAGCCAGGCCCCGCGGCCACGCGCTTCCGCGCGTCGACTCTATTCTAAGTTAAATTTAATATATTTAAAAGAAATGTTTAAATGTAAATTAAAAATATTAATTATTAATCTAAAATTCTGAAAATTTGTACAAGGTCTTATGTCTATCCTAACTTCAATCTCCCGAAGGAATTTTGAAGCTAGGGCAAATAGAACGGTAGTTCGGTCTATAGTTTGTTTATTTATTACTAAATAACTAAAGAATAGTTTTGTTATTGTCTTAAAATATTGGCATTTATAGAGAGACCGATCTACCGTTATATTCCAATCGCTATAATTAATATGTTATATTAAAAGAGATTATTACACATACTTAAACTTTAATATCCTAATTAATATAAAATAACTTAATTCTGATTGATGTGCGTGTAGACATGATCACATGTGTACACGCACATCAATCGTACGTTTGGTAGTTCCTATTTGGCCTGAGAGGAGTTTGTTTATCAATAAAAAGGACTTTGTTATTGTAAAATATATGGGGGTCTCTAAATTACTTTTAAGTTTTAGTTCACTTCCTTTTTATCCCTGAAAGGAATGGAGTTATTCTCCCTGATTCGACCGGCAATATTTATTTCGTTTGGTAAACAATTCCCAATTATTTACTGAAAATTGTTTACCCAACGCTCGGTTGAGTTCCCCTGCAGTACGACCCGTGCGCCAGAAAAGGAAGGATAGAGAGAGTGAGAGAGAGAGGAATAGTTAGAAAGTAAGCGCGCGTGGGTCGAGAGGCTGGCACGGGCGTACGTGACTTGGCTTGTTGTTCAAGTTTTCGTAAACACGGCCCGGAGCACGTGTTTACAGGCTGTTGCCACTTAACCGGGGAAATTTGCCGGCTATTACCGGCCCATCAAGGACAATAACGGGACTCTAACAAAAGGAGGGTAGGCAAACTCGTCGTTTCGAAGCTCGGGAACCAGCGATTTGTCACGTAGGGTCTTCACTCAAGTTTTCCTATAGAAAACTTGAGTGAAAGATCACGTAGACCAAGTGCTTGATTTCCGAGGTTCTCAATTTGTATGTTTGACATACAACAAAATAGAGTAATTCTGACAATTTTTGTAAAGGAATCATAAAGCTAAGAAAGGGATAGGGTACGACAGAACTTTTCCCTTTCCCTTTGCAGCTTGAAAAAGGATCATTTCGAATACAAAATTTGATTTCTTTGACTTGTCTTTGTATTAAAATATTATTTTTCTTATTATTTTGTAATTTTGTATTTTTTGTAAATTTCTATTTTTAAATTGAGCAAAATGAAGACCGTTATGAGTACCTACTGTATAAACCCCGTCTTTGGATACCTCCGTCATAATTCCAAATTAAGTTTCGCGAGTACCCCTTGCTCCTATCCACGCCAGGGATCGGTATTTTAACCAAAGTTCTGACTTCGATTTCGCAATAATTTTTCTTAGAGGCTTGCTTACTTTCCTTTGCTTGTACTTTTAGCCTTTCCACTGCCCTTTTTTGTTGGAAGACATATTGTTCTTATTGAAACAAAGTGTACACAGAAGTGCAGATTCAACGCCTTCATTTTCTGTGTCACTTGTGCCAACACCGCACATAACATGGGCGTGTCTTTGTCACTGAAAACATTCCTGTGCATCTGGAGTTTCGTTATCACGGACGTAACATACTTTGTCGAAAGATTCGCGAGGAAAATCGTCAATCTACGCCTGTTTTCAGATGATTTCTTGATAGTTAAGAATGAATTTGTAATCCCCGTCTTTGCAAGTTGCACGTCAATTAGATCAACCTGCGCTCTTACGTTGATCTCTTTAAAATCAAATGCTTTGTAACAGATAATGCTTTCTCTAATCTATTCCGACCACCATGACCGCACTCAGTATGTGCAGCATTAATAACGTCAAAAAGTTTATCGTTCGTCACATAGTTTTTAATGTCAGTTTTCGCTTCACTCACTCGCACAATCTATTTTGTTAGCTCATCCAATGCACATAACATTATATCGACTGAGGCGTCTGTAAATCAGTTAAGATTTTTTTTGTTTTCACTTAAGCTTCTCCTACTTCTTTAATTAGTTCATGGTATTTTGAAATAGAATTTATTAGAATCGTGTTGTCCGACTGACTTTCAATTAAATTTTGTTTTTTTTTCGTTGAACTTGTCTCTTATATCACTTTATTGATCGCACCATCACTTGTTACTTTGTCACTCCTCGTGTCATCAAATTTGGGATGTTGACGGTCGGGCCAGCATTGGCAACCGAACTTTGGTGACCAAGGTTGGCTCAACTATAGAAGTTGGAAGCCACCTTAGTTGGGCCAACGTTAGAAGCTGACAATGGTTTTCAAAATTCACCCGCCCGTCGGCCCAACTGTGGCCCAAGGTAGGGTCGACGGCAGTTTAGGCCTTGGCAAATTGGTTTAAAATAACCATAACAATAGGGTCGGCCCGACTCTAGGTGATGGTTGGCCCAATCATCGGTGTATTATTATCCAGTACAATTAGCCTAATTTTTGCCGACCGCCGGTCGAACTCTGGCCCAGGGTTGGGGCGACGGTTGTTTGGGCTGTCGCAAATTGGCTCAAAATAACCACAACACTACGGTCGGCCTGACTCTGGGCGATAGTTGGCCCAACCATCGGTGTAATATTATCAACTGCAAGTAAACTCACTTTTGCCGAACGAAAGTTGGGTCAACTTTAAAAACCAATGATATGCCAAACTTGTATTCCGTGGTTGACTCAACCATGACAACTATTGTTGGCTCAACTGTGTAAAATGGGGACGGCATGCGTTATCATTACGCTGGTTGGCTCCACCATAGGCTCACAACCATGGCCCGACCGACGATTCGCACCTGGGCAGGAGCTATTTATGTTCAGTACCCAGTCGGAAACTTCAAAAACTCACGATTGGTCCAAACTGGGATCAAGCCGGGTGCTCAAACAATATTGGTTGAGAATTAAACCAATGGTACATTTTTTACTAGGTAATTGCCTAGACAGACCTGGCAAAGTCATCTAGACTTGAGTCTACAATCTATTTGAATTTTCACATTTCCCAGTCTTTGAAATGCTCATTTTAATTATGTTTTACAACCGGTACCATATAGGGCTGTATCCCAGCACTCATTGTTTTGGCGATATCCAGACGTCTAGAAGAGATGATCCCTGCGTAATATATTATTGGCTGTTATGAAGTAGTGGATAATCTCAGGTATATGCCTTTTTCCTATTAATATGTATTTGATTTCTATTTGTACATACTAATCAGGCAGGACAATTAGACATAGTTCATACATCGAGAGACATATTAGTTATTATATATGATTTCAAAATGTAATGGCTCTAATCCCTGCTGAAATGAGTAACTTGATACTGTAACGTGGTATTCTTCATTTGAACTTGAATTATTTGTACTTGCATATTTTATAATGTTTGATGTATGATTTACTATTATGAGATAGGGCCGAATAATTCAATAAAGTTCACATTTTGGAATAATGAGAATGAGATGAGATTGTTGTAATTGAAATGATCATAATAAAAAATGACAAATGATTTCATTATTTGCGAGAGACAATCTTTACACGGATTATATCGTTATTTCACATGTATGTGAGATAACGGCTACTTATGTACGAGTATATGTTTGTACTCTGATGATGCAATGGAATGTTTCTTAGATACAGTGAATAACCAGATTATTCGCTGAAGCATTGATCAGTTTGTTGTCTACTTTGCGAAAACGAGGATGGTCTGTACTTTTTTTTTCGATTTGGCAGTCATCTTTAGTTCTATTGGTGAATATAATAATATAATATATCTGCAATTCTTATTATATTTCATATAATACATGCATGAATACGGCTATTTATCATGCATTCGGAGCGAACCTAAAGTCCCCCTTTCCTGCTTATAGTCATATAATAGTCATTTGTATATTTACACTTTGAATACTAGAGATTTCGTATTTTACGGTATTTTTTTCAAGTCTTTTTTTTTGAAAAGGATCACTTCATACTGTTATTTTCAGTGCAAAAAGAAACGATTCTGGGTTCCCACCAATGGTCTCATTTAAACACCACTTGAGACTAATTTCTCTCACTCTTATTGTCTTTACAGTCTATGATTTCAAAAATGATGACGTCATATATATATATATACATATATATATACGTCATAGACATACCTACGAACTTAAAAAGCAGCACTTAAAGTCGATTCCTGCGACTCGCACTGGAAAGATAATCTCATCAATATTGTCCCTCTTTTTCCTAGATTTGCATACCGAGACGAGAAATTCTCGTACAGAAGAAACTAATTGTAAACTTTACCCGGATTTCGGGGTAAAGATTAGCTGCAAAAAAAATTAACCCATGTGGGTAAACTTTACCTGACGTCTCGGTATTTTTCTGGTTTTACCCACGCTTGTGGGGAACTTTTGACAGTTCTAACGATTCGGCAAAACAGCCTTTATAAAGCCGCACTTATCCGATTTGCCTGTTACACCAACCATCAGCTAACTTCACTTCAGCGATTCAAAGCTAGTGGCTTCCAATTTTGAAGACCGTGGTGACAACTTTCATGAGAACAAAAGACAGTTTCTGCCCATCGAGGCTAATATTTGTGTTTTACCAATACGAACAGGTAAAAATACGAAATTACCTGCAACGCTATTTATCCTAAGTTTTTTTCTGTGTGTTTCTCGTTATATTTTACTCGATTCACAATAACGTTTTCCAAACGAGTCTATTGAATGTCATTTGTTCATACTCGATTATTCAGGTTTCGATTCACGAGAAAATTTCTCGTTAGCTGTCGAACTTTATTGTCAAAAATGTAAAAGAAAAATGTCAGAAAAACTAAAAGGTACTCAAATAATAGAAAATGAGAATGAAGCCGAAGAAACACAAATTTGGACAGAAACAAGAGAGCTGATATTTACTGAGGAGAATGCAGAAAATCCAGCCTATGGAAATCACAGGATAATCCGTCACAGTAGTTCTTATTTAATTTAATTAATAAATTGAATAAAAATCGAATTTTTTAAATTAAAATATTTATATTTACATTGGCCGTCAATGTTCTCAACCTAGTTTTTGATTTCATGATGATCTCCCTTCATTATTATTATTAATTGTTTATTCGTGTTGCACCAAACTTTTAGAAATATTGAATTACCTAAGAAAAAAACATAGGTAAAATCCAAAAGATTTGAATCGGTTAATTTGTTTAACTATAATTTGAAACCATAACCTAATATGTACAACTTTATATCCGTATTTCTTAAGCAATATTTGAACTTCACCAAACTGTCAATAAGAATATTTTTCAGAAGAATCATTTCCAGACACAGAAATAGTAATGCACGATTATAAACGGATCCTCTTGACATTTTTTATGAAAATGATCAGCTGAATTTAACCAAAAAAAGCCAATTTAAAAAAGAAATTGAATTTCCAACCAGAAATATAAAATTTCAAACAAGAAAATTAATTTTCTACTAAAAAAGATGAATTTTCAGTCAAGAAGATTAATTTATTCTGTTGACATTTATTATAGGTGTTTGTTAATAAAAAGTTGATCAATTGGTTGATAAAGAAGTATTTACCATATAATTTTTTTTTACTCTCCGATGACGTATAATACGTGTCCCAAAAAATTACCCCTTAGTCATACATACCTACCCCTTATGACCAAAAACGTTCTAAAAGTGTAAAAACAACCATAAACGACGTAAAGAGGATGCAGAACTCTAAATTGAGCACTGACTACTTGAAAATTTACCCCTTCTATAATTTCCCCGGAAAACTACCTTTATATTGCCTAATTCCTTGTTGGAAATTTATGTCTTCTATAATTTACCCCGTAAGTATATATTAACGTAAGAGTTGCATTTTATTATATTAAAAAATAACTGTACAATCTACTGAATTTTAACTGCCTTGGACAATACTTTTCATCACCAATGTGTACATCATTACAGGTCAAAAAATTGTATATACTGTATTTAGCTGCAAATATTTATTCAAATGATAAAACTATCGTTAGTTCTTATTTTGAAGTTGAAACGGAATTTAAACTCCGAGAGTTCCAGATTACTCAGCTTCTCGAATAATAGTTTCCCGATTTTTTGTTCCACGAAATTAAAAAAACGCATTTTTGTGCTAGTCGAATTCGAAGGTCCGGATTATTCTGCTACGCGATTAATAGATACCCGACTTTTTTGCTCCTTGAAATAGAAGTACTAGATTTTACTTTCTATTCGAGTTAGAAGTTCAAAAATTATTCTGCTACACGAGTAATAGATCACCGATTTTTTCGTTCCTCGAAAATAAAGTGTTCGATCTTCATGCTGCTCGAATAGTAGATTCCAGAGGCTTATGTTGCTCAAAAACTAAAATACTAGATTGATTTGCTACTTGAAGTCGAAGTTCTAGAATATCGTGCTACTGGAATTATACCCGATTTTTTTGCGCCTTAAAATAAAAGTATTAAATCGTTTGCTACTCTAGTTCCCAGTTATAGATTATTCTGCTACACGAGTGATAGATTTCATTTTTTTTGCCCCTCGAAAATAAAGAACTAGACTTTTTTGCTACAGGAATTCGAGGTTCTAGATTATTCTGCTACGCGAACAATACATTCCTGAATTTTTTGCTCCTCCGAAATACAGTGTCGGATTGTTTGCTACCTTATTTCCAAGTTCTAGATTATTTTGCTACCCGAAAAGTACATTCCCGAATTTTTTCCTCCTCGGAAATAAAGTGTCGGGTTTTTTGTTACTTTATTTTCAAGTTCTACATTATTTGGCTACCGATTATTAGATTCCCAATTTTTCTGCTCCTCAAAATTAAATTACTCGATTTTTTTGCTACTCAAATTTGAAGTAATAGATTATTTTACAACCCGAAAAATACATTCTCGAATTTTTCAATCCTCGGAAATAGAGTGTCGGATTTTTTGCTACCTTATTTCCAAGTTCTATATTATCTTGCTACCGATTAATAAATTCCTGATTTTTTTGCTCCTTGAAATTAAAGTACTCGATTTTTTTTGCTCAAATTCGAAGTAATAGATTTTTTTCGTACTCGAATACTAATTTATAGATTATTCTGCGACACGAATAAAAGATTCCAGATTTTTTAGCTCCTTGAAATTGAAGTACCGGATTTTTTTGCTACTCGAATTCGAAGTCCCACGTTATTCTGCTACTCGATTAATACATTCCTGATGTTTCCAAAGGATTTTAATGTTTCCAAATGATTTTTCAGACATCTCGCTATGTCCCGAGCTGTATACGAATCTGTATGTATGTTACGAATATGTGATCTATATGGAATTCCAAACAGAAATTCTACTAGGTTCTAGATGGAGATTTCTTACAGGATTTTTTAGATATCTCGCTATGTTCGATCTCTGTACAGATCTATGTGGATGTCACCAATATGTAATTCATATGGAATTCCGAACAGAAATTCTATTAGGTTCTATACGTATATTTCGAACAGCATTTTAAAATTGTTGTAGTAGAAAACGCCTCAGCAAATACAGAATTTATGGTGGAGTTTAGTGGACTATTGCGTACATTCGACTCTGAAAACGAACACTTTCGTTGTGACGCACAAATTTCAAATCTTTTTATTCAAGACACATTGAAGGTTCTCAAAATTGATGATGCTGGCAACCAAAATAAGAACGTTGGAGATGATGTATGCGTCGAAGAGAATGAGGAAAACAGTCAATATCAAGATATAAGGGCAAGCGAAGAAATAGAAGATGTTGAAACGCTGCCTACAACGTCACCTTTACCAAAATTTAGAGGATTCTTCAAAATTATAACATGATCTGAACAATGGCGAAACAAACGGAAAATGTACTATGAAACGTGCGCTAGGTGGAATTCGACACATGCCATGATTTATCTCTCCGAATGCAACTTTCTCCAAATTTAGTGTGCAATCATAATCAAGGATTAAAAAACATAAGAATCATAGCATGCGAGTCGGAGCTTTTGAAAGAAACTTAAAAGTATCTACCACAATTTAAAGTGCTCACGAAGGTATTTAGTGGAGAAAGATATTCTACATTAAACGCAGTAATTCTCGGCTTTAATATGCTTCTGGATAAATTAGAGGTCTCTATCAGAACTCTCTACACAGTATGTCTGAACCAAACCCAATAGAAGACAATATGCTAACAGCTCTAGAAGCTGCACACGCAAAATTTATGAGGCATTGGAAAAAGAGAAATTGGACGCATTGCACTGTACTGATACAAGTTCTAGGGCACAATAATTGAAACCTTCGAAAAAACTTCATGGGGTAAAGCGATGGAAGCGCAGTCTGTAGAAAAGTTCAAAACAGTATTCAAGAACGATTATTTTCAAATGCAACAGGAAAATCAGGTTCCAAATTACAATTAATTTATTATCCATACGCTTTGTAAAGTTCAAAAAATCTGAACTTGACATAATTTTTTTTTAGTTTTTCTCAATTTTGTTTTTCTTTCTTATTTAAGTATATCAAAAATAATTCAAACAAATTTTTCTGGAACAATCGATAAAAATTCAAGCCTAATTCACAAAATTACGAGTTTATGAGCAATTTGAAAACAATTAAAATTTTTATTTCAATAAAATATTCCTACTTTCCTCTTTATAATTTGTTCAGTTATAACATGCATTCATATGATTATGACCGCTGAAATACCAAGAAAGTTCTCACGTTTCATAAAGTAAAGATTTTGGTACTTTTGAATCATATCTAACATTATTTGGAAAGGAACTCTTTTTTTAAACAGTTGAATATGTAATCCATCGTAAAACGCAAGTTTTTCCACATATGATTCTGAAATCAATTTTTAAATAATTGAAATGTTCTTGAAGCAACGAGAAATTATTCTCTATCGTGCACAGTCGAGCGGACAGAAGTACAAATATTTTAGAATGGCGGAGAAGTCATTAAACTACATATATCGAGACTATTTATCTATTTCTGCGACATCGGTTCCATCAGAGCGTTTATTCTCTAGATATTCCGTAACCATTAGGAAACACTGAAATCAACGAATAAATGATTCGATCAGATTCTTAATGACGCTTAACTCATGGTCTGCTTGCACTTTGGCATAATTAATTGAACGACAAATGCGGGAAAAATTTTGAATTGTATTTTTAATTTCTAATGATGTATTTAGTATTCACATTATACTAATTAATAAATTATTATATATATCTATGAAAATAACGTTCATCTTTCTAATCCAGTGTCTCTCATTGCGCAGGTTTTGTACCTTCAATTTAAATTGAGAGGCACAGAGAATCCTTAATAATGGTCACATAGTTTCCCATGCAGCTACTAGAAGTTACTCGCAATTGCAGTTTGCAGTTGACGATATGACCATAATTGAAATGAAGGAATGTCCTGTTGGCAGACGTCACCCAATCTTCCCACGTTGGCTTAAAGAAGTTGCGACCAATGAAGATAGTCTACAGTATGTGTATCACTAATTCAATAGAAAAAAGATGAATTCAGATGTAATATTCATTGTAATCCCTTGTGGGATCAAAATTGAATAAAAAGATTATTTATATTTTTAATTTCTAGTTATAACTTTTATAATAATTCGCATCACGGTGCCGACGCACGGAGGCCGGTGGTCGTAGGACCGATGCAGGCGTCCCCCACTGCTTGGTTGCGACTTCGTTGCCGAGGTCTCAGCCAATCAGCGGGTCCGTAGCCGTTTCCCACCGCCAGAAAGAGCTCCGTGCCCAGTCACCGCAACAAGCTTCTAGACCCCGACTTCTACTTTTGCGCTCGGCTTTCGCCTTGTGCGCGCGCACCGCCTACCTACGCGCGGGAAATTTAGAAGTCGATGTTTCAAATTCCTTTATGTTTCTAAGTATGGAGCCTGAAAGTTTTTGGCTGTAAGGGTTCTTAAAAGAAGCTAATTGACCATTCTATGTTACAATGAAAATTATTATAAAAGAAATAAAATAAATATTAAATTTCAACTACCATTTATGCAAATTAATTCATACCACTTTGTATTAAATTTAATACAAATATATTGAAGTCATTGGCCTACACGGGAGTTGAAATTTAATATACATTACAATATGGATAGCTGTACACTTTATATTAAATATAATATACAGGTCGGTATAGCAGCGTGCTTGGAAACTCAAAATGCATTTATTTCTTTAAATTTGATCAAAAATTCGCAATTGAAGTAATAATCTAGAATTCGTCGATTGAATTGTTTTCTATGAATAAAATGCAACGTACATATTATTAAGAATAAAAAATTATTGCTAATCTTATTTTGATTTTGTGTAAAATAGAATTATCTGAGCAATTATCGCGAACGTATATGAAATTTAATAAACGCATACATAAATAGCGATTTCATATGCTTGAGATATTAATTTTAATATACATTATGGTATTTCAAATTTAATACTATTTTCAACAATGTAGGGGAAAGTTGCCTAAGACGAGCCCCCTCCTAAGACGGGACACCATGAATATTTTTGTACAAAAGCAATATAGTCATCACTTACGCATGCGAATACGTGTTCAGCAAAATTCTGGTTATTTTGAAGGTGTTTTTTCCTGCACTGGAAGTAAATAAACAAAAACAGAAAGGAAAAATTATTTTCGTACGTTAGAGAACGAACTTTCACCTGTTTTAGGAGTTGTGATTTAATAACTTCTAATGATTTGAAGGAGTAAGTTATGTTTTTGTTTGATAGATAATTTTGTAAACTTTGCAACTGATACTTACGTTTTATTAATTCTTATGCTATTTGATTAAAATATTTAAAAAATTGTGATCATGCGAAATTCCTAAAACGGGCCCCGGTTATGCTAGAGAACTGTAGGTAAAAGGGAAATCTGCTTTCCTTGTGAGTTTCCGATGGTCTCAATGGTAATGACCTAACCTCTTTCTTGCTTTTACATCATGAATAAGAAATTTTTTAAACTATGTCGCTTTTTCGATTTATATCAGTAAATTCTGGATCTGAGATGAATAATATTCGAAATTTTATAACTTTTCATAAATATTTAGTCCTTGAACTTCTTTTACACTTATTTTCTGTTAGACCTTATTTGACGCTTATTTTACGCTTTATAAGGTATTTTACGTAACTAATATGTCATAAACGTAAACATTATGTTTAAACAATACGCTGCGAATAAAATTCATCAATATCTAATGTTTAATTACATAGCTTTTTTATTTTAAAAAGGGGCCCGTCTTAGGATACCGGGTTGCCTAAGACGAGACAAATACATATTTTTTTCAACATCGAAGTTCATTGCCTTTTAAACATTTTTTGAACTTTCAAGTGCGTGAACTTTGTAAATAAAACATCAAACTATGATGCCAATAATCGCTTTTGCTTCTAAAGTTCCTTAAAATCGAAAATTTTTGGAAAATATGGAAGGGGGCTCGTCTTAGGCAACTTTCCCCTATCTAATTTGATGTATCTTTTTGTAATAAATTTACAGCAATAGAATTTTGCTCATTTTGACTTTGTTTTTCAAAACGTCTGCTTTTCTTCGATGTAGTCTTTCCTGTGCTGAATAGTCTTCTTTGAGGTTCAATTTTCTTGTTAGCAGGTTCTTTCGTTTGCCTAGGCGCTGGTATCAATTGGAGGGCCCTGATTGTTGGTTCAATGGGATTCAAAAGTTTCTTCACTGCTGCTATCGTCTTTTTATTTTCTACCTCTATGGTCAAAAAAGGCTTTTCAATTTTTTTCG
Organism: Andricus quercusramuli; assembly: GCA_932178445.1. Classification (NCBI taxonomy): domain Eukaryota; kingdom Metazoa; phylum Arthropoda; class Insecta; order Hymenoptera; family Cynipidae; genus Andricus; species Andricus quercusramuli. The sequence continues at coordinate 12,440 of CAKNXH010040112.1, forward strand.
GATTCCAATCTATCATTTTCCGAAAGATGATTCCTATTTAATTAACCATTGCTTTCGTAATTTTTTTAACGTTTGCAAATAGGAGGAGGATTATTTGAGTTTTTTATTTGAGATTATTATCCCCATTCCCCCAAATAAATCCCCCAAATTAATTTAAATTTGAGATTATTATCCCCAGGACCCAGGAATCACAAAATAAATAAAGAGAATTCGAGGCACATTTTTTTAGACTGGTACCAATTATTTTATAGACTGCAATTATCAGACTTCCATATCGTAAACAATTCTACAACTTTTTAATTTCTCTTCGGCTAATATAGAATGTTAAAATAAACAAATTTTTGTGATATGCAACTTACAAATTATAAATATTATCAGTTGAAAAATTTAATGTTAATTCAGTTTCAGAATTAGAACGAGCCATGGCCATACAACGGATTGTTTGAAGGGGAAGATTACAAAATATTTTACGAACGATTTAAAAATTTTTTGAAAATATTAAAAGATTTCAAAAATATTTATTAAGGTTCCCTATTGAAAAAATCCTTGTATTATTTTCGGACGAGGAAAACACGGGGAAATCCGCGAGAATTATCAAATTCCTCGAGAAAATCCTCGAGTGAGAGAATTATTCCTAGCAGAATTCCTCAAAGAATTCGAAAATCCTCGTGGATTTCCTCGTGTTTTCCTCGTCCGAAAATAACAAAAGGATTTTCTCGAGAATTTTTTCAAAAGGGTTTTGAAAAGATTTCAAATTCAAAAAGATTTCCAAAGTAAACCAAAGTACACCAGATTTAAAAGATTTCGAAACATTTTAGACGATTTCTGAAGGTTTCAACAAATTTTAGTAGGTTTCAATTATTTCAAACAAACACAAAAAGTTTCACAAACAAATATTACTTTTAAAAATATTTCAAAAATTTCATAATGATTTCAAAAAATGGCATGAAGATTCCAAAGATTTTACACAAAATTTTAAACTTCATATTTGGAAACTGTTGACCTGGAAAAGACATTATCGAAAATCGAAAACTATCAATACATTGTAGGTTATGTTTCTTAACAGCGACGCGATATCACTTTTTAAATATACAATTTTTATCTTTGACAGTTTATACTTAAAATAATTTTTTTACTTACTTTCTGTGTGATTTTTTAAATGCGTTTGTAGGTTTCTTCTGTGGCTGAAGTTTTTTTTTGCAGTGTTCACAGTTATAAGGGTACGATTTAACCTGCACTAACTCCTTTATTTTTTATACGTGAAACTGTTGAGCATGACGTCTTAAATCACTGCTCTGCGTGAAAGTACGCTTGCATTCTAAGCACATAAAACGATCCATTTTTATGTATATATAAATATCATTCCAATGGAATAAAAATAAAAACGATTAAACAATTCCACTTGCACAACAACTCCACTAGCACGAAATTCAAAATGTTCGCGATACGAAAATTTGACACGAAACTTGCCGAGCGCCACCGATTCGAAAGTTGGACACGAAGCTGGCCGATCACTCCCGAGCGCAAAAGTAGAAGTCGGGGTCTAGACGCTTGTGTCACCGCACGAGGAGCGACTCGCATGTCCCAAACATCAGTCGATCTTCGATTTTCGGAAGCGCAGCTTGCACCGCTATGCCTTCCTCTTTGCATTCAAAATAAATTACGATTTTCAGAAAAAGCCTTCAGCTTCTTACTCAACCAGTTTCCCTTCTGATTTTATTTTCTTCGCTGACTCTCTTCACATAAGTCTCTCGATTCCTCGTTGCTTCAACGGATTGAGTTCCAGCTTCGGTATAATTCCTCGGTGGTCCAGCAGTTCGTGTTCCGGCTTTGGATTCGATCTTCAGTTTATGGTCCAGTTGACAATTCGCAAAGAAATAGCGCAAATTCCTACAATGTATGTGTGCCATCCGGAATAAAGTGTCCCTTTCATCTACGGTTTCTCCAGGAAATTTTAGCGAACAGTGCTAGTGTTGTGGTGCGTCTCTTCCAACAGGTTGAGCGGATTCTGGCCGACAGGTTAGTCTCCGTTCTCGACCGATTAAATCCCTTTTCGTAAGGACGGCGTTGACCCTGTGGGCCAACGCCAACCGCCCTGCTAGACAGAACTAGCCAGGGACGCAGGGACCGACTCGCGCCATCCTTCCGTCCCGTTGGCCTCTGTCTTCTTCTCTCTCACTCCAAGCTAACTGTTCATCCTACCCTACCCTTCGTTCACTAAGCTGGGTAGATAACAAATATGATACGGTTTTGACCACGTTGTTGTACTTTCATCCTAGCAGTCTAATTTTCAACTAACAAAAATTAATTTTCAACAAAAAAAAGAGAATTTTGAACAATATAGTTTCAACATCAACCAACAAAATGGAGTTTCAACAAAGTTGTGTCATTTGTAGTGATTTAATTGAATTTTGAAACAAAAAAGATGAATTTTCAAAGGAAAATTTAATAATTGCATTTTCAACAAAAAAGATAAATTTACAACAAAATTTGTAATTCCCTGGTAGTGTGAAGTATTTTTTGAACGTTTTGTAAATTTTTAAACAAATTTGATAGGTTTTCGATGATTACAGAATATCCTAATTATTTTAAGTTATTTCGAGCGTTTTCTAAAGATTTTATATGATTTCTCTCGATTTCAGACATTGAAAAAAATTCTTATGCTGCAAAGCTTTTAAGTTTAAGAAATTTTTAAAATCATAATTAAAGTTTGAAGGACTATGAAATTTTAAAGGATGATTTTATCATATTTCGAGGGATTTTAAAGGTTTTGACAAGACTTTCTCAAATTTCATAAATAATGTTGATCAGATGATTCATTATTTAAAAAAATATAATCTGCCAGAAAAAAAAACTCTATTCAGAGACATGTATTTTTAATCTAAATACATCTCTACCGCTTTACTTGAAAATTCATTTTTTTGTTGAAAATTTAACAAGTTTGTTAAAAAGTCGTTTCTTTGTTCGGTTGAACATTAATTTTTTCATCTGAAAATTCAACTATTCTAATTTTAGCTGAAAATTTACTTTCTTGTTTGAAGATTCTTCATTTTATATTAAAATTCATCTCTTTATACAGGCCAAATGTAACTATTTGTTAGGACATTATTTTCTTTTAGTTGAAAATTATTTGTTCCAACTTAAGATTCACCTATTCCATTTTTGGTTAAAAATTGATATTTTTTAGTTAAAAATTCAACTATATGGTTAAAAATTCATTTTGTTTGGTTGATGATTTATCATTTTATTTTAGAATTCATCTTTTCAGTTGAAAATTCGCTTTTTTTTGTTCGAACAATAATTTCTCCAACTGTAAAATGTAAGTATTTATTATTTTTACTTGAAATTTTATCTTTATTAATTGACAATATTTGGTCGAAAGTTGAACCATAGCATTCATACATTTTATTGAAGATTAAGCATGAATAGAAAAGACTTTTTGAGCATAAATTTTCAAATAGAGTAATCTTGACAATTACTGTAAAGAAATCATAAAGCTGGGAAAGGGATAGGGTGCGACAAAACTTTTCCCTTCTCTTATCTAGCTCGAAAAATTATCATTTCGAATAAAAAATTTTATTTGTCTTTTTATTAAAAAATTTTTTGTATTATTTTGTAACTCTCTATTTTTAAATTAAGCAAAATGAAGACTTTGGTTTGTCTATTATTGAAAAAATAACTAATGCTTCCTCTATGAAGAAGGAAATACATTTACTAACAGGAAGCAAAGTGCTCGTGAAATAAGCACCATAGAAAAAATATTTCATATTTCATAATAAAAATTATTAATATTCAATATTAATATATGATATTACTTTTTTCAATATTTTACCATAGAAAAAAAGAGGAATCACTCGAGATCGAATTCACAGCTTTTTTAAATTTTTTTTGATTCATTATTGTAATTTAAAGAAACGGAAAAATGCAGAATAAACGTAAAATCCGTGTTTTACCAGCGGCTACGTTACTTTTGAGGGGAGTCCAGATTGACGTCGGGTCGGATATCATTATGAAAAAAAGCGATAAACGATATCACATGAATTAATCATAATAATTTGCGCAATAATGAAGCCTCGGAAGAGATCAAATTGGAGGAGTAAACATCTGTTTCTATTTAAGATGAGAATGTCTTAATTAAAATGATCATAATAAAAAATGATTTCATTATTTGCGAGAGGCAATGTTGAATCTGATAAGGTCGTTATTTGACATAAATGTGAGATAACGGCTACTTCTTTATATATTTGTACTCTGATGATGCAATGGAATATTTCTTAGATACAGTTAATAACCAGATTTTTCACTGAAGCATTGATCAGTTTGGTCTCTACTTTGCGAAAATGAGGATGGTCTTTACTTTTGTTTTCACTTTGGCGGTCATCGTTAATTCTATTGGTAAATATAATATTATAATGTATCTGTAATTCTTATTATATTTCCTATAATACATGAATAAATACGGCTATTTATCAGGCTTGTGGAGCGAACCTGAATTCCCCTTTTCCAGCTTATAGTGATATAATAGCCATTTTCAAATTTACATTGTAAAAAGTAGAAGTTACTTTTTTTACGGTATTATTTTTATTTACGTCCTATTTTTGAAAAGGATTACTTCATGCTGTTATTTTCACTGCAAAAAGAAACGATTCTGTGTTCCCACCCGTGGTCTCATTTATGTACCGCTTGAGACTAATTTTTCTCACTCTTATTGTTTTTACAGTCTATGGTGTCAAAAACTATGGCGTCATAGATATAATTGGCCATTACATCCCTACCAACCTGAAAAGCGGCACTTAAAGTCGATTGCTACGAATAGCACTCGAAAGATACGCACATATAATAATTTAACTATTAGTGTATTTTCCCCTTGGAGTGACTGAATAATTATTGCCAGATAGTTGCAGTTTTTTCTAAAATTCTTAACTTTTTGCCCACTTTCCACTTAGTGAGCTAATAATTAATGCAAGTCAATAAAAATTGTTGTTTAAACAATTAATTATCATTCATAACTATCGTCTCTCATATAAGTGCTAGAAAGTTGTGGTTTTTACAGAAAATGTTGAATTTGCTTTTCCTTTTCAGTTATGATCAAATAATAAATTGAATTCCGAAAAATCTGCAGATTTGAAGTTTCTAATTTAAATTTATTATGATGAATCATCTTGAAAGTATTAAATCTATTGTTTAAAAAACTTTACGGAGAGAGTTTTCTTACTAAAACTAACACTTTTAGTAATCTCAGGTCTTCTCAAGCTAAGCTACGAACATCTTTAGCTTTCTTAAAACGGTATAGAGACAATAACATCGTCCCAAAATTCTCACAGTTGAAAATACATTTGGGAACATCTAAATCCAAACCAATCGATATTATTATACCACACATATCATTTGACCAATCCCAACGAATTAAAGATTTTTGCACTCAGCAACAAAAAGTAAAATTTGAAAAATTACTTCCAGTAAAGCACGTACCAACCACTAATACTATAAAAAACATCTCTAACCATCCTCCTCTCAGCAATGAAATAAGTTCAGCCTCATCTGAAGGACATAATTTTGCAGTTGCTACCTCCAAAATCCCAAAAGAAGAAATTATCAGTCATTTGGAATCCACAATATATACCCTTCCACCCGACAAAGCAAATTGCATACGACGTAGGACAGCCAACATTTTACGCGAAGCCCAACTTCCCTCCTCAAACTTAACAAAACAAGAAGAAACAGCTATGTAAGGACTCAATCAGAAAAGAGACATCATAATATTACCCGCAGACAACGGCAATACAACAGTAATAATGAATAAAGAAGACTATAGCAACAAGATCCTGGACCTTCTTACTGACGATACATATAAAAAACTCAAAAAAGACCCCACAAAAACAATAGCCAGAAAAACAAAAAGCCTCCTAAAAGACTCAAATCTTGACAGCGATACAATATTTGAATTAAAACCTACTGATCCCATGTCTCCAAAACTTTACGGACTCCCAAAAATTCACAAAAACAACATCCCACTCAGACCGATCGTCAGCGCAATAAACTCACCAACTTGCAACCTAGCACGCTTTCTCGCCAAGAAACTTAAGCTTTTCACAGGAAACTCTATCACACACATTCAAAACTCTTTTGACTTCATCAGAAAAATACAACAGATTCACATTCAAGTCCAAGACATCCTAGTAAGTTTCGACGTAGTATCTCTCCTTACAAAAGTACCATTCTCTGATACAATCGATATTATTAAATCCTTAAGAAACTTCCCCTCCAATCTCACCCCTTTAATAGAACACTGTCTCACTGATACCTATTTCTCTTCCAATAACGAATTCTACGAACAAACTTCAGGAGCAGCAATGGGATCTCCAATCTCACCTGTAATAGCCAACATTTTTATGGAAAATCTAGAAACTAAAATCTTCAACAAATCCAAGCTTAAACCGGTAGTTTGGTGTCGTTACGTTGACGACGCTTTTGTCATCTGGAGACATGGACTAGACGAACTAAACAAATTTTTCGATTTCATCAATCAAATAGACCCTGATATCCAGTTCACCATGGAAATTGAACAAAAAGAAAAATTACCTTTCTGGGACGTACTAGTTTATAAAAGATCCGCTAACACATTAGGACATGAAGTTTACAGAAACCCACTCATACAAACAGATACTTGCATGCCTCCTCCCACCACCACCCATCTCAAAAGCAATCGGTCATCAACTCCCTTGTATACAGAGCTGTCTCCATGACAGATAAAGAGAACTTACAACGGGAAGTACAAAATGTTAAACAAATCCCAATACAAAACGATCAAACAAACAAATCAATAAAGCAATAAGAAAATACACTCAAGAAAACAATTCAATACAACCTACTGAAGAAAGAGAGAGAAAAATGACCATAATCCCACCCTACATTCAAGGTATCACAGAACAAATAGGAAGAATTCTCAACCAACACAATATCCAACCTATATTTGAGCCAGCTGAAAAAGTAGGACAACTTCTAAACAACCCTAAAGATAAAAAATAACCTTTCTGTGATCCGATAGTATATAAAATCCCCTGTTCTTGTGGCAAAGTCTATATTGGAGAAGCCGGGAGGGCGGTAAGTCAACGTGTAAAGGAACATGAGAGTAAAGTCAGGCTGAAACATTTCACGCAATCAGCAGTAGCTAAGCATCATATCGAAACAGGTCATAGTATTTTATTTGACAAAACAACCGTCATCGCAAAAACGTACAATAAGTTTCCAAGAAAACATAGAGAAGCAATCGAAATCTCGAAACACCCTAATAACATCAATAGGGACAATGGTTATAATACCAATCCAATTCGGCTTTGCGTCCTCCCGGATATTTTGAAAAAGAGTTGATGGGCCAATCAAGTTAAAACAGTCCCCACAATGAGGCGTTCTGGCCAATCACAGGAATCGTAGAGACTACATATATAAGAAGAGCATAACCTGAAACTTCAGTTTCAGGTCAGCCGTGAAGAAGTGAACTGCAATGTTCCCGAAAAGTCGGCAACATTCACAGTTTCGCACACGATTGAAACCCGAAAAATCTTAACATTTTTTATTTAAATTTATTAAAATGAATCATCGTGGAAGCATTAAATCTGCTAATAATCAATTGTTCAAGTAAGCATGTTTGTTAACTTCCATTAATTAGTACCTCACTAAGTGAGAAGCGGACAGAAAGTGTGAGAATTCAGTAAAAACCGCAACTATTTAGCTTTTATCTAAGAGAAGATAGTTATAAACAATTAAAAATTGTTCAAACAACTATGATTGTTAGCTTGCATCATTTACTACTTTTCTTAGTGAGAAGTGGGAAAAAAGTTAAACATTTCGGAACAAACCGCAACTATATTGCATTAATAAAGAAGGAGATAGTTATAAACAATAATGATTTCTTCAAATAATTATTTTTGCTAAATTGAATTAATTATTACTCACCCTATGTGGAAAGTAGACAAATAGTAGCAAATTTCAGGAAAAATCGCATCTTTCTAGCATTATTCAAATCAAATATTAATAATAATAATAATAAATTGTTTAAATAGATAATTTTGTTAACTTCAATTATTTATTCAACTCACTCCGAATAAAAAGTGAACAAAAAGTTCAAAATTTCAGAAAAAAACTGCAATTTTCTAGGCTTATCCTAAGTAAATATCATTAAAAATACTAATAATTTTTTGAAGAAATTACGTTTGTTAACATTGTTAAGCTACTACCTCTGTCTAATTGAAAATTGCACAAAAAGGGAAAATTTTTCGGAAAACCCTTGACTTTCTATCTCCATTCAGAGAGGAAATTGCAAAAAAAGTCATAAATTGTTTAAACATCTATTTATCAGTATAAAGTAGTATTTTATCGGTCAGAACCAATTTCCATGTAAAAAAACGCAAAAAAAAAATTATAATTAGCGCCAAAAACTCGCAAATCCCATTTTTTCCTTTATGTGGTTCTTTGGTACTTAATAAAACAGACTTATGGGGGTGCTTTTCGGAATGTAATATTGTAATCGTATTCTATGCCTGGTTATGAAGAGAAATGTTGCGTTTCAATACGATTCAACTAATATTGAGGATTCTGAATAAAATGTACAAAAACGTCTTTGTTTCTTATGGAAAATGTGTTGAACTTCATGGGGCTCTTCCACCACCTCTGAACATCAATAAAAAAAGGGATTTGTTTTTATGTGGATTCGAATAAATTTCCAAGCGTTATTTATAAAAATTCTAAAAAAAAATTTTGGGCCACCCTAATGTTCATACCTCTTCTACTCTGCTCCCTAAAAACAACGCATTTTTTAATTAAGTTTATTTATAAAAATGAGCGTTTCTCGTCTTTTCAAAGATAGCATAGCTGTGTTAACAATGATTTTTAGGTACAGAATTTTTCTCAAATCCACAAGAAAAACGGGATTCTTAGTTGAATCATGTCTAAGACGAAAAACACGTCCTCATAACATTGTTCATAACAATAACGATAATTGATCGCTATCCAAGTGTTTTTAGAAATTTCAAAAAGTAGTTGTTATGAGTTGATTACGAGTTAAAAGAACAACGTTGAAATCTTGAAAATAACCAGAAAATGCATTTTTAAATTAACTTTGTTTAAACAATCATCAATTTATATATATTAATAGAAAGAAATGGTTGATAGATAATTGGCTGTTAATTCCTGGGTGGAAAGTGAAATTTTTTAGTACACAAGTACGTGAGATAATACAAAATAAAAAAAATTTTCTGAAAAATAATAACTATCGATTGTCATTAAAATGTCCCTAAAGGTTTATAAATTAGTTAATAACATTTGATTGCGTGGAAAGAAACGAACTAGTGCGTCGGAAAATAGGCCAACAATGCGTTTGTTGATTAGGTTTATTTAAATAAGCATCAAGTGTTATTAACTCTCTAAATATATGATAAATGGGTGTCATTGCAAAGTAATTTTTTGTTTATTTCGTATAAAAAACTTTATTTATCACGACATAAATAACTGATGTCGATAATGGCTCATAAAAGCTGTTTATGAAATATAAAAAAAATCAATAACACTCATGAGTTCAATAAAAAATAATTTTTTTGTCTATACATTGTTGAAATTTTAGTGTAATTATTTCTATTTTAGTTTTCCCATTCCACGCAATGGGAGCCGAATTATTTTTAGGGCCCCATGGTATTGATCATTCATTTGCAAAATATGTTGCGTTTTAAAATGAAATAGATTTCTCAAATAAATATCACTAATTTATTTAATATAATTTGATTTTCCAATCTAACTTTTCAGGCATCAATTCAGCATTTAGGTACTTTAGGAGTATACAGTTGTTTCTTCAAAATTAAAAATTCGATTTTTGAGAACATTTTTTTACTCTTCTGTATCATGGTTGAGAGAGTTCGGTTGGAGTTGAACCGAATCGACATTTAAATGCGGGCAAAAATGGGTTGGTCCACGGGCCACGGGCAAAAACGAGTTAAATTTTCAACTCGTTTTTTCTCGCAGCACTTGGGCTAATTCGTTCTTGCGCTGAGAAATAATCAACCCGCTTTTGCTCCGACTCTTTTTTTAGTCTGCTTTTGCTATCAGCCCCTCAACTGCTATTTGACAGTGAAGACTGAGTGAAAAAATTTTCCAAAGAATTGGATGTATGAAAAACTGTTTACTCTATGGAGGTTTTTGTATAGCAGAAAATAGTTTGATGGTTATTGAAGTGGGGTGTTTTTATGATTGAAAATTATTGCACATAGTTTTTATTGAAGCATCAGAAAGATGCTTTCTGCAAAGAAACGTTGAATTTAGCCACAGATATTAGATATACATGTGCTGAACAAAAAAAAATTAATCTTCTATTTCTTTTTGCAGAATGCAGTTCTCAGCCCGACGAGAAACCTCAAAGTAAACGTAATCCTGGCCCGTCTTCTTCTTCAGCTGCTCGACAACAACATTTGCCTGACCGTGTTTCTCCAGGGGAGGCTCTTTTTCGTGGCAGGTCCAGATTGCCTGATACCAGGAGTCCTAATGGCGAACGTAATCCTGGTTCTTCTTCTGCCAGACAACATTCACCTGACCGGACATCTCCTCAGGAGCCTCCACTTCATGCCAGATCC